>JXCR01099012.1:9426-25091 GCA_002079205.1 Phalaenopsis hybrid cultivar
ATTGGTGCGGACCGTCGTAGCCTTCAACGAACTGCTGCAGCCATCACAGAACTCTGAGAAATTCACCAAACCAAACCTTCGTCTCTCTGTCTCGTGCCATAATCAAGTCGTCAAAGCCCTCGCCGGTCACCAAATACTTGGTGCAAACTGATCTTCTTGCGCCGAAGTTCTCGCCGCACAACCGTCGTAGCCTTCACCAAACTCCTCTGCGGGATTCGCCAAACCGAACCTGTGTCCTTCCTGCGTCGAACTCTTCTGCTCTAGAACCTCGCTCTGATACCACTTGTTGAGAATTTTAGGGCAAAAAAACACAAGAATAGACACAAATCAAGAAGAAAACATAGAGATTTACTGACGTTTGGCAATTTGCCTAATCCTCGAGAGTAGAGCGACAACTTTCTTTAAAATTTATCAAAAAGAGTACAAATCCTCATTCGGGTTACAATNCGACACAAATCAAGAAGAAAACATAGAGATTTACTGACGTTTGGCAATTTGCCTACTCCTCGAGAGTAGAGCGACAACTTTCTTTAAAATTTATCAAAAAGAGTACAAATCCTCATTCGGGTTACAATAGAACACACACACACACATACACACACAGATATAAATATATAAATATATATATATATATATATATATATATATATATATATATATATATATATATATATATNTTTTATGGAGTGCTCACAGGCTTTGTTTTGATCATCTCAAATATGTCTAACACCTTCTCCAGATAGTCTCGTTGAGAAAAACATAATTGTCTCGAGTATCTATCTCAATGAATCTCTATTCCAAAAATTTTCTTTGAAGGACTCAAGTCTTTCATGTCAAATTTCTAGCTCAATAAAGCTTTCAAACAAAGATCATGCATATTCTTTACAGCAATCAATATATCGTCAACATACAGTAACAGAAAAACAAAAGAATCATCATCAAAACTCTAAACATAAACACAACAATCATACTCACATCGCTTGTATCAAATCTGAATCATGTAGGAGTTAAACTGTTTGTATTATTGTCTTGGAGATTATTTTAACTTATATAACAATTTTTGCTTCTATTCAGGTTGAGTGAACCATTTTGGCTGCTCCATGTAAATTTGCTCCTCTAGATCACCATGCAAGATGCAGATCCCAAATAGCTACTAATGCAATCACTGCCCTGATTGAAGTATGTATGAACACGAGAAAAAATTTCATCATAATTTATCCCCTTTTGCTGTGAAATTCATTTTGCTACCAGCCGAGCCTTGAACTTTTCCTTTTTTCCGATACAGCTGGTTTTCTTTTGTACACCCACTTACACTCAATAGTTTTTTTTTTCTCTCAGGAAGTTGAATTAGCTCCTATATATAATTTTTCTGTAAAGACTTCATCTCTTCAACCATTATACTCATCATTTCTCTTTCGTCTGGCTGGTGATAGCTCCTTGAAAGGTGGTTGGATCATCACTGTCAATGAGAAATGCACAAAAGACCAAGTATTCAAAACTCAATCTACTTTGAAGTCTTATATTAGTGCGTCTCCATCTCTCTAACTAGATTGTAATTCTGCAAGCATCTGTATTGGAATCACCAGGAGTTGGATTTAGACTTTCAACTATCTCAGTTGTTTCTGGATGTTCTAAATCCATCAGCACTGTATCATAAATGAAATTATTTTCTGACACCTTGTCTTAATGCTTTTGCAACATGAACTGCTTATAAAAATGACATTTCTACTGATCATCATATTCTTTGCAATTGGATCCCAAAACTTGAATTCTTTCACACCTTTCTTGTAGCCTAGAAAGATACACTTCTTGGATTTTGGATCAAGTTTTCATCTTTCATCACTAGGTACATGCACATAAGCAAGACAACCAAAATTCATAAATTATCAACATTAACTGTATTACATGTCTATACCTTTTCTACAACCTTGTCACTCAATGATGTCCAAGGCGATCTATTGATGAGGTAGCACGTCATATTTATAATCTTAGCCCAAAAACTATTAGAAAGCCTTGCATCAGTATCCAATATCTTCCCCTTTCAGTTAAATATTTATTCATCCTTTTTACAATGTCATTTTGTTTTGGTGTCTTGCAAACTGAAAAATACCTCTAAATCACATGGTCCTTAGAGAATTTTTGAAACTGTGAATCAGTATACTCCGTGTCATTATCAGACCTCAAATACTTGATCTTTCTGCCAGTTTGGTTCTCCACGTCAGCTTTCCACAGCTTGAATTTAGAGAAAACTTCAGATTTCTAATTCAAGAAATACACCCAAACTTTCCTGGAGAAAGCATACCTCAGCTTTCCACAGCTTGAATTTAGAGAAAACTTCATATTTCTACTTCAAGAAATACACTCATAAACTTTCCTGGAAAAAGCATTAATAAATGTAACATAATACAACGATACTCAATGACGATTCCCTGGTAGGTCGTCGTACATCAGAATGCACATAATCAAGAATCTTTTTGGTTTTATGCTTTCCAGTCATGAAACTGACTCTACGTAGTTTTCCAAAAACACCAAACTTACAAAAATGAGTTTGCAGCTTTTAACGAATGTAACAGATTTCTTTTATGCAATTCATTCATCCCATGTTTACTAAGATGACCAAAACGCATGTGCCACAATTTTGTATTATCATCATTTAACTCAAAAGAATGAACTCTAGCTACAACTGTACTCCCCAACAGTTTGTAGATATTCCTTGCAGTTAACTTTCATTTCATCGCAGTCAATGAACCATTAACAATTCTGATGATTTCTCTATCTTCATCTGCTTTAGGAATAAAACAATTTCTATGTAAAGTGTCTAAAGAAATCAAATTTTTCTTCAAATCTGGAATAAGTCTGACAACACATAATATTCTAACAATGTCATCATACATCTTAATTCTGATTCACCAATACCAATAATATTACATCTATCATCACCTAAATAGACAGAACTAGAATTAGATGACCTGTATGAATTAAACCACTCTCTGTTAGGTGTTATGTGATAAGAGCAATTTGGATAAAGAACTTATGCATCCATGAATTGAGCTAATAAAACTGAAAGCATATCACAATCACTGTAATCTGAATTGTCACTCTGCATCACATTTACAGACTTGAATGATGCATCACGTTTCTCGTTAATATGTTTCATGAGCTTTGGACAATCTTTCTTCATATAACCCGACTCCTTTCACTTGTAGCAATGGATCATCTTTCTGCATTAGGACTTTGATCTGGAATTTCATTTTCCAGAACCCTCCCATTGTTTCATTCCACGATCCTGATTACCTTTTACATTAAACTATCATCATGAGAGTTTTCCCTGCATTCTGCTTCCGCTGATGAGCCAACAAAACTGTAGTAAGCTCATCAACTTTGATTGTCTTTTTCACATATGTAAAAATAGTCACCAGGTGTTCATAAAAAATGGGCAATGAACACAACAGAATCATTACTCGGTCTTCATCATCAATACTCACATCAAGTTCTGTTAAATTTGTGATTATCTGATTGAAGACTTTCACGTGTAGCGTCGGATCAGACATAACTATCTTAAATTACTGTAATGTCCTCCAGCGATCTTTTGTCTCGCGCCGAAGCCAAACCGCCGAACCTGCGATTCTCTGTCTCGCGCCATAATCAAACCGCCGAAGCCCTCGCCGGTCACCGAATTATTGGTGCGGACCGTCGTAGCCTTCAACGAACTGCTGCAGCCATCACAGAACTCTGAGAAATTCACCAAACCAAACCTTCGTCTCTCTGTCTCGTGCCATAATCAAACCGTCAAAGCCCTCGCCGGTCACCAAATACTTGGTGCAAACTGATCTTCTTGCGCCGAAGTTCTCGCCGCACAACCGTCGTAGCCTTCACCAAACTCCTCTGCGGGATTCGCCAAACCGAACCTGTGTCCTTCCTGCGTCGAACTCTTCTGCTCTAGAACCTCGCTCTGATACCACTTGTTGAGAATTTTAGGGCAAAAAAACACAAGAATCGACACAAATCAAGAAGAAAACATAGAGATTTACTGACGTTTGGCAATTTGCCTACTCCTCGAGAGTAGAGCGACAACTTTCTTTAAAATTTATCAAAAAGAGTACAAATCCTCATTCGGGTTACAATAGAACACACACACACACACACACAGATATAAATATATAAATAAATAAATAAATAAATAAATATATATATATATATATATATATATATATATATATATAACCTTGACGTACAATATATAATTACAAAATTACCCTTGCACTGTGTGACATTGCCCTCGCACGCCCAACCCACATAACAAAAAAACTCCAACTAGACAGATAATTCCGCTCGCGAGATCCCTCCACTCCAGCATTCGTCCCTTGTGGGTATATGAGTCATACCGAACAATAGCTCAAGCTGCATAATGTGTAGCCTAATCTAATATAGTTTAATTTCANTCCAACTAGACAGATAATTCCGCTCGCGAGATCCCTCCACTCCAGCATTCGTCCCTTGTGTGGTATATGAGTCATACCGAACAATAGCTCAAGCTGCATAATGTGTAGCCTAATCTAATATAGTTTAATTTCANGTTTATGGAGTGCTCACAGGCTTTGTTTTGATCATCTCAAATATGTCTAACACTTTCTCCAGATAGTCTCGTTGAGAAAAACATAATTGTCTCGAGTATCTATCTCAATGAATCTCTATTCCAAAAATTTTCTTTGAAGGACCCAAGTCTTTNTCATAATTTTCAGTTCCTCCAAACACCATGCCTGAATTACCATAGGTAATCCCACGTCTGCTGAGCCATTTGCTCTTGTTGTACCATCTTCTGTTGACAATAATAAAAAAAAGGTTTATTTGCTTATTATTCTCCTGCTTTGAGTAAATATTATAATGCATAGTGTTTTTGATAGTGNCCATAATTTTCAGTTCCTCCAAACACCATGCCTGAATTATCATAGGTAATCCTACGTCTGCTGAGCCATTTGCTCTTGTTGTACCATCTTCTGTTGACAATAATTAAAAAAAGGTTTATTTGCTTATTATTCTCCTGCTTTGAGTAAATATTATAATGCATAGTGTTTTTGATAGTGAAGCGAGATCCGGGGCACACCCCCGCATATACTCCCCGCACTAATACTTCAGAGAGACCTATTGCCAGCCCAAGGTAAAGAGGATTCGAAAGGTTCCCACCACCGCATCTCTTATGGTTTCACCTACAGTTCCGGGGGCTACTATTCTGATCCGAGAGAAATTTGTCCCCTCAGTTGATCGTAGCTCGGAGCCACCTCGGGTTAACCTCGGGAAGGAGTTCGAGATTGATCCTGAAGGTGACTTGTGCNGCAGTTCCGGAGGCTACTATTCTGATCCGGGAGAAATTTGTCCCCTCAGTCGATCGTAGCTCGGAGCCACCTCGGGTTAACCTCGGGAAGGAGTTCGAGATTGATCCTGAAGGTGACTTGTGCTCGGATTCTTCTGATGTTCATAATGATCTCCTCAAGGAGGATGATCTTCTTGGTGAGGAGTTGCACTACTATGAGAGGGCAACTCACCATGTCATGCTCGTGACCACCCGTGGTCAAGGTCCATTTCTGAGAACCCCCTAGTTGATCTCAATGAGGTTGAGCATCACGAGACCGCAGAGGCTCGAGGAGTCCACGCGATTGATCAAGGGGACCACAATATGGATGAGACTATCGCTCTTCTACAAGGTCAGATGGCTCCCCTTACTACCTAGATAGTAGTGTTATAGGCAGATAGGACTGGGTCAAACTTAGTCTCACCTCCGACGCATATATAGATACGTTTGGTGACACCCGCTGTGCCTCCTGAACCTGTGAGGTATATTCATGCCACCTCTTCTGACGTTGTTCAACATGAGCGTGCACCTTCTGACTTACAGTTCCAGTCCTTAGTGGATACAGAGGTTAAGACCACCTTAGCAGCTCGACAAGGAGAGATTATATTGTGTAGAGGTCGGCCTTATCCTAAGGCTTATGAGTAAATACCATGCCCTCCAAGGTTTGTCTCTTCGCGGCTCCAACAATTTGATATGGTCGAAAATCCCAGACGGCACATTGTTCAATTCCAAGCATTGTGTAGCAACGTCGGCAATAACGACGCTTTGCTCCTTTGCCTCTTTGTCAGTAGTTTGCATGGATTAGCATTTGAGTTGTATGTTGATTTATCAAACGACACCTTCAAACATTCGCCGAATTAGAGGATGTCATCGTGAAACGGTTTACCTGCTCTTAGCAGCGGGTCACCATGAGCGACCTAATGTTGGCCCAACAAAAGCCGAGCACCCAGCAGACTTTGTCATTCATTGAAGAAACTTGAGTATGAAGTACGAGCCTCTCATTCAAGAGCAGCATGCTGTCGCACTTCTCATGGGTAAAAAAAAAGGTCCCATTTCGGTCTTGTTGAAAATAACTCTTATCAAAACTTTTGAAGAATTGATAGAAAAGGTGGTCAACTTGCAAGAAATCGCAGGGCATTAGTCCTTGAAGGTGACGATAAAACCAAGGGCAAAAAGTCTGCCACAACGGTTCCTTCGAGAGGAGCGGAAGAGAGCTTAGCTTTGACGACAGTCGATGGAAGACTGAAAAAGCCTGTCATGTTCGTCGAACAAGCCACCCGTCTTCTCAGAAATGGATGAGCTCGCATTCTGAACAAAAGAAGTCTTAGGTATATTCTTTCAAGTAAGAATGTCTTAGAAAAATCTTCAAAAATCTTATCAAACAAGATATAAAACTTCCCAAACCAAAGAAGCCCAAGGAGGTCGAGAGGATCGGCGAGCCCGACCACTGCCACTACCATAAACACTTGGGCCATGTGTTAGAAAACTGTTATGTGTTCAAGAATTGGCTTGATAGTAAGATCCCCAACGCCTCCTGCATGATGATCTCCGCATCACCCGATAACAAGATCTTTACCTCTCATGATGAGGAGGTCGAGTTAAGGATGCCCTTCTCGAATTGGAGGACGTCTCTTCGACCTTTAATAAGTGATCAAAGTTAACTTAGGCACAATTGACGACCCTCATCCTACCTTCATAAGCAAACTCCTATCTGACTCTATGGCTGCTAAAGTAATAGAAATCCTCAAGGAGTTTCGAGGATGTCTTGCCTAGAGCTATTCTGAAATGTCTGATTTAGCTTCGGAGGTGGTCGTCCACCATCTTTCCATTGATTCAAGTATCACTCTGGTGAAACAATCCCCTCAAAGAATACGGCCTGACGCAATTACACCAGGGAGTCGGTGTGATCACGCCGACCCTATGGTCAGAGCTGCGTGACCACGCCGGCCAGTCCAGTTTTCAAAATTTAGCGCTAGAGTCTATGAGGACGCATGCCACCTAGAGACAAAATTTAAGAGATTTCCTTGGGCTTGAGGAGATATGCATGGGGGAGTTAAATCTATGAGATTAGTCTCATTTGGAAGCTCCTAAGTACCCTCCATTAGCCATTGTTGGCAAAAACAAGGGTTTAAGGGATTTGGTTGAGTGAGCTGATTTTAACTTGGGGGAATCCTTATTTCCTCCCCATTCAACTTCATTTCAGTTTTGAGCTCAGGGAGAGCTTTCTTGGAGAGCATTATGGAGAGCTTTCTTGGAGAGCATTATGGAGAGCTTGATAGTGCTGGAGGGAAAACGCCATCTTCTTCCTCAAGAAGCTTCATCTTCTTGGAACATAGAGCTTGGAGCAAAGAAAATTGAGGACTCTTCATCTTCCAAAAGAAGAAGCTCAAGAGAGTTGGGTCATTTTCCAACTTCTTCTTCACATTTCTTCTTCTTCACTGGCAACTTCTCCCTCTCCGATGAATTATCCGAGGAGCACGACTAAGAGAATTTCATCCTACTTGAAAAAAAAAGGATTTCAGTGACCTCGTGGCCCCTCAAGCAATGAGAGTGTCATCCTACATGGGAGAAAGACTACTCCAGCTTACTTTTCCGACAATCTCTCCGGCGAAGAGGGCTCCCTCATTGCTTTGGGGGAAAGACTTGTGTGGGTTTCTCTCCTACCAATAGGAGAGCTTCATTATACCAAATGAAACACGTCCACAACATTCTTGATAGGTGCTTGTGGGTTTGGTCGCCCACGCACACTGATCGAGACAGCCATACGCCTATTAATTGACCACTTATTTCCTAGAAAAAGCTTTAGTTATGAAGCACATGTGTGGCCAAATCCTTTGCGAAAACGAGTAACCTCCCATTGCAAAACCCTAGACCTAAATCCTAGTGGGTCAGAATCTCAATTTCTCACGGCTTTGACGCTTCCAACCTTCATTTGAGGGGTTCAAATAGTTCAACTTGAAGAATGGGAAAATCTTTGTAGCTAACACATTCTACAAGATCATGGAGGGATTGTAGGAAGAAAAAAACTTTGTAGTTAATCCCTCCGACAAACAGTGAAGGGCCTCTCCTACGAGAAATCAGAGGATGAAGTTCTCTATATTCCTCACCAAAGTCGAAGGCGACCAAGCTGCATATCCAAGAGCTAAAACTCTAAGTGCCTATGTGAGATCATTAGATGAGTGTGACTCACTATCAATTGTGATCATCCGCATTGCATGTACTGTCACAATATTTATTTTGCATAAAGCATATTGCATGTGCCATTTTGGGATCGATCGGCCGCCACGGCTTNTGTGACTCGCTATCAATTGTGATCATTCGCATTGCATGTATTGTCATAATATTTATTTTGCATAAAGCATATTGCATGTGCCATTTTGGGATCGATCGGCCGCCACGGCTTGTTCAGTGTACCATTTGGAGTTAATCGACCGCTCCGACTAGGTCGGCCGACTAATTAGGTCCGATCGGCAACCCCGACCAAGTCTATTGATCACTTTGACCTAATTAGCCGTCCCAACCCTATCGACCAATTACCTTGGTCCAGTTGGCCACCTTAGCCAGACTAAGCCTATTGGTTACATTGCCCCGGGTTGACCACCCCGGTTGACACAACGGGTCAAACAATCGATTTCACTTGCATAGTGTGTGTTATACACGTGCATTAATATTGATTGAATGAACTTGCATTAGCACATTCATCACTTGCGCTCCTGTCGTACACCTTTGAGGATATACCCTCATATGCTCGCAGTGAGTATTTGTGCCACACAACGACACATTACTCTTTATATCTACTTCGTGGCATCCTTATGTCATTAACACCATGTCACAACGTCACAAGTGATTCACACTTACACTTGTGCACTTCTGCATGATTGCCTTGCATGATATTTTGCATTTCTATGACTTATATGCTTGAAGTTGTGTGCATTTGGATTTATGCCCTCACACTTTCACACATCATATGACTGGACGACTTGCGCATCAAGCCTACCCAGTGTGTAATTCTCCCCAGTGAGAAATACTTCACCTTCTCTTCTTACAACACCGCATCAAATTGTCATAGCCCTCCCTCTGGATTGCTGCCTCCAAGGCACACCATCCTCTAGGTCAATTGCCTCCACAGCACATTCACATTTTTGAGTCACTGCACCCCGTGCACACTCAAACCTCCGGGTCACTGCCTCTACAGCACACCCATCTTTTGGGACGCTAGCTTCACCACATGCCCACCCATTTAGGTCATTGCATCCATGATATGCCCATCTATTGGGTCACGCCCTTCACGACAAGCCCATTTTAAGGTCGTTGTCTCCACGACACACCTACCCTTCTAGGTCACTGCCTCCACAACACACCCACCCTTTGAGTCACTGCCTCCGTGGTACACCCATCTTCCGGATCATTGCCTCCACAACACACTCACTTCTTCGGGTCTATTGGGTCACTCCCTTCACGACAAGCCCATCTTTAAGGTCGTTGTCTCCATGACACACCTACCCTTCCAGGTCACTGCCTCCGCGGTACACCCATCTTCCGGATCATTGCCTCCACAACACACTCACTTCTTCGGGTTACCGNCGCTGCCTCCAAGGCACACCATCCTCTAGGTCAATTGCCTCCACAGCACATTCACATTTTTTAGTCACTGCACCCCGTGCACACTCAAACCTCCGAGTCACTGCCTCTACAGCACACCCATCTTTTGGGACACTAGCTTCACCGCATGCCCACCCATTTAGGTCATTGCATCCATGATATGCCCATCTATTGGGTCACGCCCTTCACGACAAGCCCATTTTAAGGTCGTTGTCTCCACGACACACCTACCCTTCTAGGTCACTGCCTCCACAACACACCCACCCTTTGAGTCACTGCCTCCGCGGTACACCCATCTTCCGGATCATTGCCTCCACAACACACTCACTTCTTCGGGTTACCGCCTCCATAGCATAGCCATCCTTTCGGGTCACTGTCTCCATGACAACTAGCCTTCTGGTCGATGCGTCCATAACATGTCACCCTTTCGGGTCACTGCCTCCATGACACACCCATACCACAGGCTGCTACTTTCACGACATGCTCTCTCTTTCGGGTCATTGCCTCCACGATACACTTATGCTCTGAACTGTTGTCTCCCGACATGCCCACCTTTTTGGGTAATTGCCTCCACGACACACTCATTCCTTTGGGTCGCTGGCTCCACGACACGCCCGATCCTAAGTCACTGCCTTCAAGGTACGACCANCCTCCCGACATGCCCACCTTTTTGGGTAATTGCCTCCACGGCACACTCATTCCTTTGGGTCGCTGGCTCCACGACACGCCCGATCCTAAGTCACTGCCTTCAAGGTACGACCAGTCCTGAGTCATTGCCTCCACGACACTCACCCCTTCTATCATATGATTGTTTGTATTTGCATTTATATGTGTGCATGGATAATGAGCAAGGCTAGATNCTCACCCCTTCTATCATATGATTGTTTGTATTTGCATTTATATGTGTGCATGGATAATGAGCAAGGCTAGATAGGTAAGTGACCCCGTATTGGTCGAGATTCGTTAACGAGCATTGCCCGTCGGGTCGATCATGACGAACAATATGAGTTAAAACATCGGGATTGACACAGATACGACTGTGCTAAGGATTCAAGGGATCAAACATCTATCACATTGTATGTTACGAGTCTGCCTTTAATGGAACATATTTTAAAACTAAGAAAATATATATTTTATTATGCATTACAACCGTTATAATTTTAAAATTATGCATATAACAAACTAGAGTCATATGTAAAACCAACTATTTTCAAAATTTATCTTAGGTGACATCCTTTAGATCCCATGGATCTTTAGGAAAGGGTCGGTATAGTGATCCCTTCAAAATCATACATACATGAATTTATCCTGAGCATTTAGATGTCGGTCAGGATACTTTTTTTTAGATGGTGTGATAGGCAAGGACTATAATGCTAGGTAGTATTTTCGACGTCTTTGGCTATTGTTCTCTACTGGTTGTTCTAGCCAAACGTCACTTTTATGTTTTTTGGTGTGCTTGTGTGTTTGATATGCATGATAGTATATTATGATGTTCTTCTTCAGGGACTTACATATATGCAACACGCAAGAATCATTAAAGGAGCATGTAATGATTTCTACTAATCTTTTACTTCTGTCATTTGGCTCTCCCGATAAAAAGACGCGGCTCATTATATATTACATATTTGTAAGCTTTCCTGCTAACATTGTTTTCACGCAGGTCAAGTCCTCTTTTCTTTTTCTCCTTTGTACTTTTGGAGTCTTACGAGTCTTCTATTAGAAATAACGTACGTGCACAGGTTCTGATGTGTCAAGCGTACGGAGCCAATGACAAGGATTAGGAGTAGCAGACTCATGTCTCATACCTTAATTCTAAATCTCATTTATGTATATATTTAGGACCAAAAGTGTACTTATGCAATGTCTGGTTGTCTTTTTCTTCACTAAGATATGTTGTGATGTTTACCGTCTTTCTTGCATGTTTGCGTGCTTGAATTGTTTACTCTTATTTGTTTCTGGTTGATCTAAATGTTACGAAAATTATAATCTAGACTTGATAAGAAACTTAAAATTATAAATTTTCTACTCAAAATTCAAATAATAAAAAATTGAGATAATAAAAAATTTTAATATTATAATTGTCAGGAGATTCAAAAATCAGGTTTTATTTTTCTAAATGGCTTTCGGGCCATATTTTAAACGAGTTGTGTAGCATCACTCTTACTCTAGTCATAATTAATAGGTCTCCACATTATAACTTATTAGCTAACTGCATCATATGCATGTCCCGAGGAAAAACCCTCTAAGCTTCTTCAATCTGACTGACTCAATATAGATTTCTACTTAGGTAATTGTCTAATGCCCTTAGGTTATTAAAAGACTCTCCGAAAGTCCTTTTGTTATAAGCATTTTCAGCTTTACAGTTGAATCTCTCATTTCTCCCATTTCCAGCAGCATCATTCCAGTTCGACAGGTATAAGTCCCTTATTGGAACTTCACATGATAGTCATAGTATAGAGTTTCGTTCCTTTAACATTATGGCTACTAAGGTTCCCATGGACGACGCAATTCACAGTCTGCTGACCAGGGATCTTTGGGCGTATTTGGTTGACTACCTTCACGACCATGTAAGACTAATGGACCTGGTGGCTTGGGATGACAGGTCAGTGGTGCCCCGACCTGGCAACCTCTACTTGATAAGGATTACTCATCATTTCCTTTGACTACTCACTTTGAGTCCTATCAATCCTCTTGTTGTCATTGATGTCATCTTGATGGTTCGATTGTCGATGAGCTGCCACCCGTTTGTCATACAATAATTTGTCTTCTGTCCTTATGACCTGAAAGCGCTTGGACGTGTCGGGATTCCCCGTTAGGATGACTCGGTTATTTCGTAGGCTTCGTGTGTCCCATGTGGGACCGTAAAAGGCTCACTCGCCGCTCTCTGACTTAGCGAGAGCTTTGAAAACATCAGAGCATTTCCATGTGAAATAACTATCCTTTGATGGCGCCGTGTTAAATTGTCATTTTAAATGTAAGCAAAACTCCCTGAATCAAGAGTATTCTTAGGCAACCTCCAAGATGTAATTAACCAAGTAGGATGTCCCCTTGAGAGCACTCTAGACCCCATAAAAGACAAACACATCCAAATCTCTTGTTATAGGCAGTCTACATAGGTATTCTTTCGCGGATATTGACCCAATGTACTTCCGTCTGAGCACGTAAGCTCTCCATATTTTCTTTCTCTTGTTTGTCACCTTTGTTTTATGTACATCTTTTTCGCTTCCTCACTTCTCCTGATGGTTTTTATGATCCAGAAGACAGATTTATTCGGAAAAAATAAGTAAACAATGATGGATAAACTCACAAATTCTCAAAAAATAAAAAGAGAAAATGAACAAAAACATGCACCAAGTTGAGAAATGTGAAACAAAAAAATCAAACAAAGGCACAAAAAAAGAAAAAACACAGTAAGATTTAACATGAAATAATCCGAGAACCGAAAAAAAACTACGGAGCCACACCAAAAAAATTTACACTATAAAGAACTAGAAATATAAAAAAACTCACTCAAATCTCCTGTCTACAGTCAATAGAACATACAGAACTTTGCTCCATGCAGTTCCTCTCGATCTCACAAAAGAAATTGCACGTTGATATCCTCCTCAACTCTTCTTTGTTTCAACAAAACCTTTGCAAAACATCGCGCGCGAGAAAATAATCTTTCGTTGCTGAAATCGCGAACTTGAAGAATTGTTTCAAAACAAACCGTCTGACGACAGTCATGCTAAGTAGCAACATAATTATTTCGCCCGCTCGAGAAGAATGAACTGAAGAAGCACTCCTCCGTGGCAGGGCTACTCCTGTTGCGGCGTAGTTATGCCGCCCAACATAGTTATACCTGTTTCAAGTGTTGCTACGCCAAACCTAGGTGTATGGTTGCGACCGTGCTACTTGGCAGTTCTTCAGGCTCCATCCTTAACATCAATAACCACCTAAAGCAAGTCTATGGATTGCCCTTTTCTCCATAATATAAAAGCAACGATATAACATAATAGGTTCCTTTTATGCATCCTCAAGAGCAGTAATATAATGCAACACATTTACATATCACATCCCACTTTGGTGTCATTCTTTTAATTTATATAATCTCAAGGTAAAAATAAGAAACCTTCAGGACATAGTTTCTCAATGAAATGAAATACTAAGATGCTATACTAACATTTAGCATTTTTTAGCTTAAAAAATTTTTGAAATACATCATCGTCTAAAATGCAGTCATATAGGGCTATTATTGTACTCCCTTAAATGACACTTATTTAAAAAAAAAACTCTGGACCAGCATTGTACCTCTTATCACTTATGACTCTTCTTGGTTTGATTTTAAAATACACACCCATATGATAAAGGCACCGCCACTAAAAAACACTATTTTGACATTTCATTATCTGCAACAAACTGAAATTGTCAAAGATTGCCACAACAAGATCATTTTTCTCACTTTGCTTGGAAATATTTTGCCAGGATAAGTTAAATTAATGAAGTGCTCCTGCCAACATGAAAGCATATTTGTAAAGTGAAAGCAGATATTAAATGAATGTATCATTATCATTATCATTATCATTAGTACATAACCAACTTTTCCTTGTTATGAATAAAGAACTTTCCAATTTCACATATACAAACCTTAAAATATTGAAACATAAATGCGTTAACAAGTGAATGAGGAAGTTCCAAAAATTTCATTTTAGGTTAACTAATTAGTGAAATATGCATTGTTCCTTTAAGCAAGCTTGAATGAGAAAAAATTCGTTTNCTCAAGAGAGTTGGGTCATTTTCCAACTTCTTCTTCACATTTCTTCTTCTTTACCGGCAACTTCTCCCTCTCCGATGAATTATCCGAGGAGCACGACTAAGAGAATTTCATCCTACTTGAAAAAAAAGGATTTCAGTGACCTCGCGGCCCCTCAAGCAATGAGAGTGTCATCCTACATGGGAGAAAGACTACTCCAGCTTACTTTTCCGACAATCTCTCCGACGAAGAGGGCTCCCTCATTGCTTTGGGGGAAAGACTTGTGTGGATTTCTCTCCTACCAATAGGAGAGCTTCATTATACCAGATGAAACACGTCCACAACATTCTTGATAGGTGCTTGTGGGTTTGGTCGCCCACGCACACTGATCGAGACAGCNGCGAAGAGGGCTCCCTCATTGCTTTGGGGGAAAGACTTGTGTGGGTTTCTCTCCTACCAATAGGAGAGCTTCATTATACCAAATGAAACACGTCCACAACATTCTTGATAGGTGCTTGTGGGTTTGGTCGCCCACGCACACTGATCGAGACAGCCATACGCCTATTAATTGACCACTTATTTCCTAGAAAAAGCTTTAGTTATGAAGCACATGTGTGGCCAAATCCTTTGCGAAAACGAGTAACCTCCCATTGCAAAACCCTAGACCTAAATCCTAGTGGGTCAGAATCTCAATTTCTCACGGCTTTGACGCTTCCAACCTTCATTTGAGGGGTTCAAATAGTTCAACTTGAAGAATGGGAAAATCTTTGTAGCTAACACATTCTACAAGATCATGGAGGGATTGTAGGAAGAAAAAAACTTTGTAGTTAATCCCTCCGACAAACAGTGAAGGGCCTCTCCTACGAGAAATCAGAGGATGAAGTTCTCTATATTCCTCACCAAAGTCGAAGGCGACCAAGCTGCATATCCAAGAGCTAAAACTCTAAGTGCCTATGTGAGATCATTAGATGAGTGTGACTC
>JXCR01099015.1:8471-19097 GCA_002079205.1 Phalaenopsis hybrid cultivar
GTTACCACAGAGGTATGCTAAAAAAATCAGAGTTACATAAAAGATAAGTAATATTCAATTTTGCACAGAAACAGAAAATATATTGCACTTAAACAATAAAGATATTCAACTTATAAGAGATGCTAACCGTTAGCAAATAAAGAAAGCTATTTATGTATCCAATAGGTCGATTCGACATCATTTTGATGGTCACTGCATTAATTTGCTCAATAAAAAAATAACAGAACGCAGCAGGCTAGTTAAATGAGGTGAAAGTCTGTATATTCTTCCCAAATGTGTTAAGTCCTCCGGGTACACTAAAATTACTAGAAGGGAAAAATAAATTTGATACAAAAATTTTATAAACAACTTAGCAAAGGGGTAGAAGACTCCACTCTTGCGAAGTCCAAAAGTTTATTCTTCGTCTGTTGACCATCCACACCACAAGATGGACGTTTACTCCACTTTGACACTTCACCTCAATTTGTCATGCCAATGAGCAGGGCAACTTCATCGGGCAGCAGTCTTAGCTCTTTCCCTCACATTTTGAAAATCATTTTCTCATGCTGCCAACATTGCAAAATTTGTAGTGTCAACACATTTTCTTGAGGATAAGGAGGGAGCTCCAAAAACTGATCAACATTCATTGCGTTCAGCTCATTCCTCGTGTCCTCAAATATTGAAGGTCTGACCTTATCCTGCACATCTCCCACTACAGATGGTCGGCATTTACAGCTCATGGACCTTGGGTTCACAAACCTACAAAAATAATACAATGCAACAAATATCAGGTGTTATTTCAGTGACATTTCCTTTATTGTTAGAGTGTTTACGATTAACGGTTTAGGTAGAAATCTTTTATTCTATCATTAATGATGTTATATTTAAGCATTATTAAGGTGTTATTTGAGTGTTGTAATATTATTCAATTTTTATTTGGCTAATTATTTTGGTGGGGACACGTGTGTTTGGTATTATTTAACAAATTCAGATTTTATAGAGGTACTATTATTGTAGTATTATAGTATTATTACGGTTTTCTTTTCGCTGCATTATGTGTATTACTTTGGTATATAGGGTGTGATTCTGATTTTAGTTTTGTTTTCTTGTGGTCTTATTTAGCGGGTGATTCTGATACTAATTTCGTGATTTATATTACATAACTTAAGATATTACTTTGATCTTATTTAGGTTTATTGTTGTATTATTTAGAAGAAGTTCTACATTTTAATTAAGAGATATTCTCGTATTATTCACGTAATGATTGGTTTTATTACTCCATGGATTAATTTATATACTCAGTTATGATAATTTATTCAAAGAAAAAAAGACCAATGAAATAAAAAATTACCTGAAAGAACTCTCTTCAATGACCTTCTTACAGTCATTGATTTTATTCTTCCTCTGCTCATCTGACTCCATTTTCGAAGGCTCATCAGCGATTTACATTCTCAACAGCTATTTGATTTCCATTCTCATAGGGTTTTCTTAGGTTTTCATCTACCACGGCTCGGCTTCCATCTTCTTAAGCTGAACTCTACATGTGAAGTGGCGAATGTACTTCGACCGGCGAATGACAAATCAAAACCCTAAACAGATGGCGAATGGCGAAAGAGGTGATGCGCCCTGTCAGTATTCTTTCGGAAGTATTATTTGATCCGGCGTTTTGTATTTTGTTTTCATTTTATGTATTCGGAGCGCTCGGGCGGGAGTAGAGTCAGGTCCCACGTGACCGCAAAATGGATTTTTTTAATTTCTTAAGTAATAGGGTCCACATATACACGTTGAAATAATCACATAATAACGCATCAATAAAACATCGACAACACTGCGGTGAACTACAAAAATACTGCGGTTGCATAACAAGCTAATAACACCAATACCACCACAATAACACTCGAATAATACCATAATAAAATCATAATCATATATCACCAAGGTGTTAATAAACAGAAACCTTAATAACACTCCAAAAACTCCGCACTAAAACAAGAATAATACATAATGAAACATACAACAATAATACTCGAATAATTCATTAATAATACTACGATATTATAGGCATGACGCTACAATAACCATCGTTTAATACGTTAATAACAGTCGAATACACATCAGTAATATTCGCTAAAGGGCAGGTCGGTCCGTTGGTTGGTAGAGTCAGCTTCAACTTTATTGATTAAATTTGTGTGCAATGAGATAGAGTTATTTAATGACTCTTTGAGAGTTTGTTTAGAATCAATGAAGAATTTGAAAATTACTCAGAAGTAATATTCATTGTAGTGGAAGGGTGAGTTCATTGATTGCTCAGAAGCAATGNATGTTCACATTTAAAATCTTCATTTTTCTCATTTCTTCTCCAAAATTTCATGACATTTCCAAGACCCAAAAAATTTTCGGTGAGGGTACTTGTTGCCTTGGAGACACCATGACGGATGTTATTAGTGGTCTCACTTTTTTATGTTGATAAAATCCTCATTCCAAATATTTCTTTATTGAAGGCGCTTGCCCACTTATGTTTGATATTATACAATTCATCCAACCAAACATTTTCGTGTAGATTATTTTTCTCGATCATTGCACCCTAAGTTTTTTCGAACTCCTCTTCTGAGTCACATCTGCTCAAGCATTTATAAAAAAAAATTATTACCTATCTTGCTACCCACGCCACAATGGACTTTTGAAGATAATTTCTTGTATATGTGTCATTGACATAATCTTTGGAAATTGCTTGATCCTGATCAGTGAATATTGTTATTTGGTGCTTGTTATCTATTATACAAATAAAGCCTTTGAATAATCACATGAATGAGTCAATTGTTTCACACCGATAATCGGAGCACAACATAAATTGTGTTTATTCAGTCTATAACTTGTATCAAATATTATTACATCCCCAAACCAGTTGTAATCAATCATGGACATCTCATTGCTCCATAAAAAAATCAACAAACTATCTGACTCATCAATTTGGAAGTCCAACACAAATATTGGATCCTTCGTTTGCCGCGTAGTGAAAATTGTACGAGAGAATTAGCATCCCTAGTTCAATTCAAACTCTTCTCTCTATTTGTATGAAATTATAGGCATCCCACTTCATGCAATCAAGATTCTCCACTCCGAACTTTGTAGCGAGGAATCTGAATGCAGCTGGTTCTAATCCCTGATTTTGTCATTGATCTGAGGATATCAACACTGATCTTACTCATCTTTCTGCTGGAACTCAATTGATGTTTGTTACCGTCCACCAACGGATGATTGTGACTTTTTATGAATTTCTTAACCGACTAGGTATCTTCGACATCATCGACATATCGGATCATGGTTGGACAACCAGTCCTTGTGTCTGCTCTTTTGAACTTCACCGTGATATTGTCCTTCAATTCTTTTCTTGACACTAGTCTTACCACAAATAAAGCTGTTTGTCTTAATCTTCTTTGAATTTAGCCAAAAACCACTGTGACCCTTTCGCACAGTAAATCCAATATGGTGTGCTTATACACAATATTGTTCATAGGTTTCTTTCTCATTGTGGACAACTGCATGAAACAATTTGTCTGCCTCGGGTGACTGCAAAATTAAATACAAGCATTAGCACCCCAAAAGAAAATCAATAAAAGACTACAATATTTAAATCACACTATCATAATACCATAATAAACCCAAATAACACAATTACAATGCCAATATAACAGACCAATCAAACCGCATTATTAGATCAGGATATGTGACTAACACCATCATTAAAAGCCTAAAATACACAAATAACACCGTAATAACACCACGGTAATGCCCGGATAACACAATTAGAACGCCAATATAACACTCCGATAAAACATCTTATTAGATCAATAACACTAGAANAAGTGAAAGGGAAACTCATAACTTTCTTCCTGTGAGTGCGCCGGCCCTTAACCCTTTGCATTAAGTTGGGAATCAATTATGTGACTTGGGTAGACATTCCAACTATTGAGCATTTTTCTTATAAACCCCTTTCCTCAACAGTGTCTTCTTCAACAGGAGATGATTGTTCTGTAGTTGGCACAATATCTACACTTGTTGTCCTGCAGCTGCAGAGATATCTAGAGTTGGTTGTTTTATGGTTGATAAATTACCTACATTGGGTTGTTCTAATGTGGCGGCAATATCCACAAGTAGTTATTCTATAATGGCTAAAATTTGTACATTTGTTTGTTCTGGAGAGGCAGAAGTATCTTCATCTGTTATTGGTTCATCACGCTCAGGTTGCTCATCGACATCCCTTATTGTTTTTCTTCTTTTATATTCGATGCAGTGAAAGGGAAACTCACAACGTTTTTCTTGTGACTGCGCCGGCCCTTAACCCTTTGCATTAAGTTGGGAATCGATTGTGTGATTTGGGTAGGCATTCCAACTATTGAGCATTTTTTGTAAACTCCTTTCCTAAACAGTGTCTTCTTCAACAGGAGATAATTGTTCTGTAGTTGGCACAATATCTACAACTTGCTGTCCTGCAGCTGCAGAGATATCTAGAGTTGGTTGCTCTATGGTTGATGAATTATCTACATTGGGCTGCTCTGAGGTGGCGGCAGTATCCACAAGTAATTGTTCTACAATGGTTGAAATTTGTACATTTGTTTGTTCTAGGGAGGCGGAAGTATCTTCATCTGTTATTGGTTCATCACGCTCAGGTTGCTCATCGGCATCCCTTATTGTTTTTCTTCTTTTATATTCGAAGCAGTGAAAGGGAAACTACAACTTTTTCCTGTGACTGCGCCGGCCCTTAACCCTTTGCATTAAGCTGGGAATTGATTGTGTGACTTGGGTAGGCATTCCAACTATTGAGCATTTTTCTTGTAAACCCCTTTCTTCAACAATGACTTCTTCAACAGGAGGTGATTGATAGGTTCTCTCTTCGTTAAACTGATTTAATTCGTCAACAGGTGAGATTCCAACATGGGGAGGGGGGCAGGGCATACTCTTCCTCCAGCACTGTGCCTCTATCAGCTCCGTCTTTTTCATATTTATCAAATCTATTCTGCAGTACCAATATTTGGTCTTACAAACCCAACACTCCAATAGTTATTGAATTCAGTGTTCCTTGAAATTTATTGAATCATTTCTCCTGTCCTTTAATCAGATCAATTATTGTCTCGAAGTTTTTGTTCATTGCACTATGAATTGGCTCCGGAGCAGTATCTCCTGAGACCACTGGCCCCATATAAAATTATACAGGGAGTTATGCTCTGACTTGAGCCTGGTGGTTTTCAAATTGCATAGCTGGCGCTGGACTGGGTAGTCCATCTGGATTGGCTAGCAAATTGCGCTCCTCTTTCAGATCCATAAATTTATCGTTAACAAGCAATTTGTTTCAGGAAAAAAATACGTTAATCACTATTCCAGAAATAATTTTTTTAACAAAGGTGTAAATGACCGACATGTTCAGTGTTCAGCCTCTTAAAGGCTACATCTATCTGTGAGGAGTTCAAGCTAACATTTGTAGGTCACCTCAAGATTCGGGGTATGACCTCAACAATGGCAGGAGTTACCACAGAGGTATGCTAAAAAAATCAGAGTTACATAAAAGATAAGTAATATTCAATTTTGCACAGAAACAGAAAATATATTGCACTTAAACAATAAAGATATTCAACTTATAAGAGATGCTAACCGTTAGCAAATAAAGAAAGCTATTTATGTATCCAATAGGTCGATTCGACATCATTTTGATGGTCACTGCATTAATTTGCTCAATAAAAAAATAACAGAACGCAGCAGGCTAGTTAAATGAGGTGAAAGTCTGTATATTCTTCCCAAATGTGTTAAGTCCTCCGGGTACACTAAAATTACTAGAAGGGAAAAATAAATTTGATACAAAAATTTTATAAACAACTTAGCAAAGGGGTAGAAGACTCCACTCTTGCGAAGTCCAAAAGTTTATTCTTCGTCTGTTGACCATCCACACCACAAGATGGACGTTTACTCCACTTTGACACTTCACCTCAATTTGTCATGCCAATGAGCAGGGCAACTTCATCGGGCAGCAGTCTTAGCTCTTTCCCTCACATTTTGAAAATCATTTTCTCATGCTGCCAACATTGCAAAATTTGTAGTGTCAACACATTTTCTTGAGGATAAGGAGGGAGCTCCAAAAACTGATCAACATTCATTGCGTTCAGCTCATTCCTCGTGTCCTCAAATATTGAAGGTCTGACCTTATCCTGCACATCTCCCACTACAGATGGTCGGCATTTACAGCTCATGGACCTTGGGTTCACAAACCTACAAAAATAATACAATGCAACAAATATCAGGTGTTATTTCAGTGACATTTCCTTTATTGTTAGAGTGTTTACGATTAACGGTTTAGGTAGAAATCTTTTATTCTATCATTAATGATGTTATATTTAAGCATTATTAAGGTGTTATTTGAGTGTTGTAATATTATTCAATTTTTATTTGGCTAATTATTTTGGTGGGGACACGTGTGTTTGGTATTATTTAACAAATTCAGATTTTATAGAGGTACTATTATTGTAGTATTATAGTATTATTACGGTTTTCTTTTCGCTGCATTATGTGTATTACTTTGGTATATAGGGTGTGATTCTGATTTTAGTTTTGTTTTCTTGTGGTCTTATTTAGCGGGTGATTCTGATACTAATTTCGTGATTTATATTACATAACTTAAGATATTACTTTGATCTTATTTAAGTTTATTGTTGTATTATTTAGAAGAAGTTCTACATTTTAATTAAGAGATATTCTCGTATTATTCACGTAATGATTGGTTTTATTACTCCATGGATTAATTTATATACTCAGTTATGATAATTTATTCAAAGAAAAAAAGACCAATGAAATAAAAAATTACCTGAAGGAACTCTCTTCAATGACCTTCTTACAGTCATTGATTTTATTCTTCCTCTGCTCATCCGACTCCATTTTCGAAGGCTCATCAGCGATTTACATTCTCAAAAGCTATTTGATTTCCATTCTCATAGGGTTTTCTTGGGTTTTCATCTACCACGGCTCGGCTTCCATCTTCTTAAGCTGAACTACATGTGAAGTAGCAAATGTGCTTTGACCGGCAAATCACAAATCAAAACCCTAAAGAGATGGCGAATGGCAAAAGAGGTTATGCGCCCTATCAGTATTCTTTCGGAAGTATTATTTGATCCGCTGTTTTGTATTTTGTTTTCATTTTATGTATTCAGAGCGCTCGGGCGGGAGTAGAGTCAGGTCCCACGTGACCGCAAAATGGATTTTTTTTTAATTTCTTAAGTAATTTGGTCCACATATACACGTTGAAATAATCACATAATAACGCATCAATAAAACATCGACAGCACTGTGGTGAACTACAAAAATACCGCGGTTGCATAACAAGCTAATAACACCAATACCACAATAATAACACTCGAATAATACCATAATAAAATCATAATCATATATCACCAAGGTGTTAATAAACAGAAACGTTAATAACACTCCAAAAACTCCGCACTAAAACAAGAATAATACACAACGAAACATACAACAATAATACTCAAATAATTCACTAATAATACTACGATATTACAGGCATGACACTACAATAACCATCGTTTAATACGTCAATAACAGTCGAATACACATCAGTAATATTCGCCAAAGGGCAGGTCGGTCCGTTGGTTGGTAGAGTCAGCTTCAACTTTATTGATTAAATTTGTGTGCAATGAGATAGAGTTATTTAATGACTCATTGAGGGCTTGTTTAGAATCAATGAAAAATTTGAAAATTACTCAGAAGTAATATTCATTGTAGTGGAAGGGTGAGTTCATTGATTGCTCAGAAGCAATGAGATTGAGTTATTTAGTGATTCAGCTAATCGTGAAAAATATGCAGTCGAAAACTTCATTTACATCAATGATCAAAGGTTGATTAAGAGAAAGTTTCAGATTGTTCGCACATCTAAATTTGAGAGAGTTATATAATCTGGTGTCAATGCCGAAGATGTAGTTTGTATCAGGTAAGTCAGGATAATAAGTTTGTCAAATGGTGGAAACAGAATAAAATATAATTGTAAGTTATGATATTTTGGACTTCTTAAGTCTCAAGTGACTGGTGTTCCAACTGGTTCACCTGACTGAACACCATTCACATGCGTCTTAAGAAGTCTAGAACATCATAACTTACATTTAAATTTTATTCTGTTTGCACCATTTAACAAACCTATTACCCATCACTTACCTGATACAAACAGCGTCTTCTCCATTGGCACCTACCTCAACTTTAGATGTGCGAACAATCTAAAACTTCCTCTTAATCAACCTTTAATCATTGATGTGAATGAATTTTCAACTGTTTATCTTTCACAATTAGCTGAATCACTAAATAACACAATCTCATTGCTTCCGAGCAATCAAAGAACTCTCCCTTTCACTAAAATGAATATTACTTCTGAGCAATTTTCAGCTTCTTCATTAATTCTAACCAAACTCTCAATGAGTCATTAAATAACTTTATCTCATTAACTCTATCTCATTGCACACAAATTTGTATCAAATGGGAAAAACAATACTTGATTTGTTCACCCTTGTTACTCATTTTCTGCATGCAATAATTTAAGTTAGAGAAATGCAATGCTCTAAGGAGAAATAAATTTTGAAAATTGTCTACTATTGGATCATAGCAAGCATTTCCAGACTCACCAAAGTGCAAATTTGCATAGTATTCTAAAAATTAGTCCATATGAAAAATACAACAGACGAATACTATAATAAAACAAGGGTGTCTACTAAACAGCAATGACAACAACAACATAATCACACCACAATAACACCATAAAAACGCAGCAATAAAACTGTCTTTAACAGCACAATAGCACAACAATAAAATTATAATAATATCATAATAGCCCCAAAATAACACCACCATCCCACATAAACAAAACAATACAAGAATAACGCCAAGATAATAATGCAGTAACACTTAACTAACACCATTAACCCCGGCCTAAATGCCAGCATAACATAAACAGTAACACCATAATATAAGCAAAAGTACTCTATACAAACAACTGGTTAAACACTACTGAGAACCAGAAGTATTCATTAAAGCAAAAAATACAACTCGCACTAACCCTAGACCCTAAACCGCAACAATGATTTTACGATAATGAAAACATTCCGATCGAAGCTAAACTCACTTTCAATGAAAACTCTAGACCCTAACACCGCGGTGATGTATGATTATGGTTTTATTATGGCATTATTCGAGTGTTATTGTGATGGTATTGGTGTTATTAGTTTGTTATGCAACCGCGGTATTTTTGTAGTTCACCGCGGTGTTATCGATGTTTTATTGATGTGTTATTATGTGATTATTTCAACATGTATATATGGGCCCCAGCACTTAAGAAATTAAAAAATCTTTTTTGCGGTCACATGGGACCCGACTCTACTACCGCCCGAGCGCTCCGAATACATATAACGAAAATAGAAGACGAAACGCCGGATCAAATAATATTTCCGAAAGAATACCGACAGGGCGCATCATCTCTTTCGCCATTCGCCATCTGTTTAGAGTTTTGAGTTGTCATTCGTCGGTCGAAGTACATTCGCAACTTCACCTGTAGAGTTCAGCTTAAGAAGATGGAAGTCGAGCCGTGTGAGATGGAAACTCAAGAAAACCCTATGAGAATGGAAATCGAAGAGCCGTTGAGAATGGAAACTGATGATGAGCCTTCGAAAATGGAGTCAGATGAGCAGAAGAAAAAAAACCAATAACCATAAAAAGGTCATTGAAGAGGATTTCTCCAGGTAATTTTTTATTTTCTTGGTCTTTTTTCATTGAAAAGATTATCATAACCGAGTTTATAAATTAATCAATGTTGTAATAAAATCAAGCATCACGTGAATAATACGAGAATATTTCTTAATTAAAATGTAGAACTTTTAAATAATACAACCAATAAACCTAAATAAGACCATAGTACCTTAAGTTATGAAATATAAATCACGAAATTAACACCAGAATTGTCTGTTAAATAATACCAGAAGAAAACAAAATTAACACCAGAATCACATCCAGCATACCAAAGTAATACACAAAATGCAGCGAAAAGAAAACTGTAATAATACCATAATACTACAATAATAATACCTCTAAAAAATCTGAATTTGTTAAATAATATCAAACACACGTGACACCACTGAAATAATTAGCCAAATAAAAACTGAATAATATTACAACACCCGAATTACACCTTAATAATGTTTGAATATAACATCATTAATGACAGAATATCTATATTTCTACCTAAATCATTAACCGTAAACAAGCTAACAATAAAGGAAATATCACTGAAATAACACCTGATATTTATTGCATTGTATTATTTTTGTAGGTTTGTGAACCCAAGGTCCATGAGCTGTAGATGTCAGTCATCTGTACTGAGAGATTTGTTGGATAAGGTCGGGCTTAATATCTGAGGACACAAGGAATGAGCTGAAAGCAATGAATGTTGATCATTTTTTGGAGCTCCCTCCTTATCCTCAAGAGAATGTGTTGACACTACAAATTTTGCAATGTTGGCAATATGAAAAATAAGTTTTCAGAATGGTAGGGAAAGAGCTAAGACTGCTGCCCGATGAAATTGTCCAGCGCATTGGCATGTCAAAGAGA
>JXCR01099018.1:29070-56052 GCA_002079205.1 Phalaenopsis hybrid cultivar
TGATCTCTATCTTTACTCTTTTTTGCATGGTAAACCTTGATGACCATGTTGTGAGGAGAGAAGAGCTTGCCATTTTAGTCCGTTTGGGCACCTACATGTTAAGATTGGGAAAGTTGATGTCATCTAGATGTGTTTTTTGATTGATTATCTAGTGAGCTAAAGGCGTACATTAATGTATTAATATGTATTTTTATTATGAGTTATGACATGCAACATAATAAATATTTTGAATATGTTATAATACATAATACATAATGCATAATCATCTCCCTATATGAGCATTACACACATAATAATCATTGGATTTTTTTTCTTTCCCAATAAATGGCATCTTTTTTCATTTCTTTTTCCTCTATCAGCTACTCACCTTTCTAGAACTTGAAATGATGGGGAGAAATATCCAAATGTTGGCTTTCTTTAGTTTAGAGAGAGAGGGAGAGAGGCATTGAGGCCTATCATTTCATAAGTTTTAATTGTTGTTCCCTTTTTTTAAGTGATGAGTTTGAGTTTTTTTTTTTTCTTTTTTGTCGCTTGTTTTAAAAAAAATGTAAGAGGCTCCCCCTCCTTTTATTTGTGTTAATTTGAATAATAAATATCGAAATAAGTTATAATGCTATATTCAGTGTAAACATTTGCTTTTTGGGTATCTATTTGTGAATAATTTTCTCACCATATTGGCTCCTACAATTATTTCTCATGCCTCCTCTCTACTTACCAATTTTATAAGTAGGAGACAAGAGTAAAAGAAGAAGATTTTTTTAGTATGTATTATATATATATATGATTGACCAACCTTACCAGATCGATGCCTAACAAGTTGATCCCGCAGAACCAAAGAACAGCCGAGCAACATACTCATATCTATAAAATGCCTATAATATTTTGTACAGTCCACATTAAAACATGGATAGATATGTAATATCACTATGTTGTAACATTATAAATAGGAGAATCATTTTATAAGATAAAAGAAATAGACAAAACTTGTAAGTGTGTTACTATTCTCTCCTCACTCATAATTTTTGGATGACATAGCTAAAGAGATGGATTACACGTCTAAATATGGACATATTGCATCAACCTTGAATAGCATGAAACAAACAGAAGTAAATAGTAACATTGAGATTTTATTCTTTTTAACTATTTATTAAATATTCTTTGAAAATCATATTTTGCTAANATGATTGACCAACCTTACCAGATCGATGCCTAACAAGTTGATCCGACAGAACCAAAGAACAGCCGAGCAACATACTCATATGTATAAAATGCCTATAATATTTTGTACAGCCCACATTAAAACATGGATAGAAATGTAATATCACTATGTCGTAACATTATAAATAGGAGAATCATTTTATAAGATAAAAGAAATAGACAAAACTTGTAAGTGTGTTACTATTCTCTCCTCACTCATAATTTTTGGATGACATAGCTAAAGAGATGGATTACACGTCTAAAGATGGACATATTGCATCAACCTTGAATAGCATGAAACAAACAGAAGTAAATAAATAGTAACATTGAGATTTTATTCTTTTTAACTATTTATTAAATATTCTTTGAAAATCATATTTTGCTAAGATCTCTATGAAAAAGACAATTAATCAACCCATGGTCCAAGGAAATATTCCAGATGTTTTTTTTTCAGAAACAGACAAAAACTTATATACTGCAAATCGTGAAGCTTTTTGTTTAGCCATTTTGGCTTATGTGACATGATCTTCTGCATTACTAAACAAAATGTAAACTTTACATATATATATATATTAATGGTTATCTGACAGCTCAAGATTAAGATAATGGGAAGCTGGTTTGGTTGGTGAAGTTGAGATATCATTAATGAATTGTCCATTAATTGTGACAACTTGATGAAGACACATTATGTACTCATCTTTTTATTAATCTCTTTGACAGTAACAAATTATTTACTTAGAGAAAGGGCCGTTGGTAAATTGGTTTTGAGTGTTGGATTAATTTTGGGACTACAATGTAATTAATAAATGTGTTGGGTCATCATTAAATAAGTCAAAATTATTGTGGTCTAATTTAGAATTAAGTTCATGACTTTGGGCACATTTGTCATGATATTATAGTGTGGATACCATAAGTGCAAATTCTAATTTGATGAGGGGCAGAATTAGAATTAAGCAAAACTTTTTTNCTTTACATATATATATATATTAATGGTTATCTGACAGCTCAAGATTAAGATAATGGGAAGCTGGTTTGGTTGGTGAAGTTGAGATATCATTAATGAATTGTCCATTAATTGTGACAACTTGATGAAGACACATTATGTACTCGTCTTTTTATTAATCTCTTTGACAGTAACAAATTATTTACTTAGAGAAAGGGCCGTTGGTAAATTGGTTTTGAGCCGGGCTTGTCTGCTAGAAGTCGTCTTGAGTTTGCTTAAATTGAGTTATTCGGATGCCTTTCAGCTCNTGAGCCGGGCTTGTCTGCTAGAAGTCGTCTTGAGTTTGCTTAAATTGAGTTATTCGGATGCCTTTCAGCTCGAAACTAGCTCGATCCACTCAAAATTTAAATGAGCTGGCTCAAATTGAAAAACTCAAGCTGAACATTACATAACTCTGAATTTTTTAAACGTACATACTATGTCAATCTTATCATACTATATATATATATATATATATAATTGGTAAGATCTTGATATACTATGATAAACATCGTTGCTTATCCTATAAAATTATTTATCCATAATTGGAAGTAGAGATTACACCCTAGCATGAATAATTAACNTATATATATATATAATTGGTAAGATCTTGATATACTATGATAAACGTCGTTGCTTATCCTATAAAATTATTTATCCATAATTGGAAGTAGAGATTACACCCTAGCATGAATAATTAACTTATAATTAGATAAAACTGCCCTTGAGATGAGCTAATCAATTAGATTTGACATGGGCATATCCGAGTGGTTGATGATGGTACAATAGCTAGTTATGTCTCAAATGAACTATTTGATTAGATATGGTATCATGGGAGATGATCTCACCATTGCATTGGTGATGATTGATTTTAGTAATTTCAATGGTCAAATTAAGGGGCTAGGGTTAAATTATAAACAAATAAAAACTTCATTAGTTCATCACCATTCTAATAAAAAAAGAAAATAATAATAAGAATAATGTCTAATTTATTTTATTCATTTTCTTACGTCAAAATATTTTGACACAAAACAAAAAATATTTTTACCTCAAAATTTTATGACACAAATATTTATTCCTGATTTGAAGTAGCGCGAAATAAATTTTAGTATTTGATGTAGCTTTTGAGTCCATTTTGCGTTCAGTAATTCGACGCAAATTGTACTCTTAAAACGAAACATAAAGCGGAGTTGCGATGCAATTTGCATCGAATTTGGGTTGAATAAAGAGACAAAAAAGCCTTATTGAAAAGTCTCGAATTATTTAGGCGCGAGAATAAAACGTAAAATATGATATAAATAAGACGAATTCTGCCTTACTTAAGTGCATTCAAAATATCTGACGCAAAAAACCTAAAATACTACTCCCGCCCGCCAATCATCATTGTTCTTTTCTGCCCCTCTACTTCTTCTTCATGAAGCCCTCGCTCTCCTCCCTCTCCCTCCCGGTTTTACTCAAAACCATCATTGTCGTCAACAAAACATCACGATGCAGTCACCGTTAGAGCTAGCTAGGAAAGCAACAATGGTACGTGGCTTATAGAGGCACATCAAAACTCCTGTATTTCTCATCCTTCAAATTCGCTCCAATCAGAATACATTGAGAAAGGTATGTATCCTACTATATGTATATACCTAATTATAGGTAAGTAATTTAGGGATTGACTTTAAGTTCCTATTTTCTTGCTTTAGTTATGAATGTTCTTACCAAACATTTACAATCGAATGCACCTTGGTGNGTAAATAAGACGAATTCTGCCTTACTTAAGTGCATTCAAAATATCTGACTCAAAAAACCTAAAATACTACTCCCGCCCGCCAATCATCATTGTTCTTTTCTGCCACTCTACTTCTTCTTCATGAAGCCCTCGCTCTTCTCCCTCTCCCTCCCGGTTTTACTCAAAACCATCACTGTCGTCAACAAAACATCACGATGCAGTCACCATTAGAGCTAGCTAGGAAAGCAACAATGGTACGTGGCTTATAGAGGCACATCAAAACTCCTGTATTTCTCATCCTTCAAATTCGCTCCAATCAGAATACATTGAGAAAGGTATGTATCTACTATATGTATATACCTAATTATAGGTAAGTAATTTAGGGATTGACTTTAAGTTTAAGTTCCTATTTTCTTGCTTTAGTTATGAATGTTCTTACCAAACATTTACAATCGAATGCACCTTGGTGTATGTTTTTTTGTTGATGATATCGTTCTAGTAGATAACATTATAGAGAGTTCATGAAAAACTTGAATTATGTAGGTCAACCTTAGAGTTTAAAGGCTTTCGTTTGAGTAGATCTAAAACTAAATATATTAAATGCAATTTTAGTAGTAGTGGATCTAGTGGCGCGTTATAACAATGGATGGTCAAGTCGTTAAAAGGAATGAACATTTTAGTAATGTCAAATCTATTGTCAAAAACGATGGTGGTATAGATGGGGATGTTATTAGTAAAATTAAAGTTGGATGGTTGAAATGAAGAAATGCATAAGAGCTATTATGTGATAGTAAAGTACCACTTAGACTTGAACATAGATTTTATAAGACAGTGGTGAGGCCTGCAATGGTTTATGGTGCAGAATGTTAGCCTATAAAAGAAGCATAAAAGTAAGTTTAGCCTTATGTTAAGGTGGCTGAGCAGCTTTATACTTAGAGACAAAATTCAAAATGCATATATCCATGAAATAGTTAAAGCTCCAATGGCATAGAAGATTAGAGAGTGTCCCCTTAGATTGTTTGGTCGCATCAAACATTGACTAATTGATGGCCTAATTACAAGAGTAGATGTTTCATATTTGACTTATGTTAAGAAAGGTAGAGGTTATCCTAAAAAGACTTGTGAATGTTGTATAAAAATGATCTTAATATAGTAGAATAATGAAATTATGACACTCAATATGACACAATGGAGAAAAACGATTCATTTAGCCAACCCCACTTATTAGTGCGGGACAAAAACTTGTTGTTGTTGTTGTAGGTAAGGAATTCAAACACACTCATAGTACGTAGAGTCGATGGAAATAAAAGGCAAAAAAATATGGCAGGTTATTTCGACGCTACATAAACGAAAAACATATTACTGACACCATTTTAACTGCGAAAAAAAAGAACACAAATCCGACAATATCCCTTGAATACCGTCGACATGAACATTGATAATGTAAGACTTTGGCTCCAGCAATTACATAAATTGTATGTTATATTATGCCTACTGCAATTACGAGGGAGATCATCATCTATATGTGTAATGTATATTAATTGATTTATTTCAACTAAGCCATAGCCCTTTTCTTTTTAGTTATTTCGAGTTTTTCACATAAAAATTTTGGGGTCTCTTGTAACTCATTTTTATCTTTCTTTACCACATATTCATACAAAGTTATGATGTCAAACTCTCTCTATCATGTATATTTTTTACTTAATTTTAAATTATTTTTTATAGCAATGCATAAAATCACGCATAATAAGGCATGCATTGCGGACAACCAACAAGCAAATCATGAAATAAATTCGGGCAATCCTTAAGAGAATTATTATCTCGAGAACTATGATTAATTAGTAAATATATCATTTTATTAATTTATTTCCTTAAATCAGTAAGATACTCTCCAACCCCATTTAAATGTAATTAAATGGTTTATGTTGTCTGTCCCTTCTCTTATAATTGATTAGTAGTATTTAGAGCCAAAACGATTCGAACACGAACACGAACGAACAAATATTTGTTTGTGTTCGGCTCGTTAACTTAGCGAACGAGCCGAACACGAGCTATTCGAGAACAACGAGCCGGCCCTAACAGTGTGTGTGGTTGGGGAAGAAGTATGTTGTCTGTCCCTCTCTTATAGCTGTGAAAATTTAAAATATTATGAATAGTTGAGGTTCTCATAATCATTTTTTTATATTTAGCATACCATATATAAATCTCTGGAATAAATATTTTTTTTATAAACGAGAAAAGTATTCTTTCATGCATATAAATAAATCACTTTTGACGTTTAAAAAGTGAAATATATCTTTCATGAATAGGTGAAGGTGTTAGATATGTAAATACAAATATAAAAATTGACTGGTATTTATGTAAATCTTCCTAATTTTTAGGAGTTTAGAGATCCTTTCCCATTACAATAATTTACCATTTTAATCTATCAGAATTGCCTTAATGGATGATTGATATTTAATCCATCAATTTTATATATAGAAAAATTTAAAAGTAAACCGGCAAAAATAATTGTAAGAATAGCTGGAAAATGAAACAAAGCTATAAATTACACAATGCGCCTTTCCAAGTTGCCATGTGCATGTTCCTGCCTAGAAAATTAAGGGATGAAACCGATACAGACTGCAAGGCCTCATGGTTAAATCTGTAAAAAAAAAAAAAGAGGAAAAAAGGAGGGGAAAATTGCATGCGTGCCACACAATTCTTAGGTATTTATATCTCTAACATTTAAAATTTGAAATTTATAAAATTTTGGTGGCATAGATATATGCATGAAAAGATATATTTCTCTTTTAAAAAGTTAATAATAAGGACACATATCCTAAAGTTTCAATTTTTATTTATAATAGTTTGGTTTATATATAAAAAAAACTGCTAGCACTAATCCTGATGAGATTTGATTGACCAGAAAAAAAAAAAGAGTACAATGAAGGAGGGCCCATCGACAGAAAAACATGTGGCACATTTGTTTGACGAAGCGAAATTGTCAAGCCAAAGCCAGATGAATCATGAGATTGATTTGAGACATGCGGAAGATAAATGAATGAGTCATTCAGATAAGACAAGCAAAAAGACTTTCGGGCCAACTATTACATGAGAGCCAATCCAAGGCAAATTTGGTTCCTTAGCATCTCCAACCATCCTGAGAATGCCCAATGGCTTCTCATCAGATGTCAAAAATTGACAGTCAGACCATAACTAGCGGTTGACTCATATAAATCAAGATTGTGGATTGAGCAAATCTTAGTCGACCGAGCGGATCCAAGTCGGTCGAGCTAAGCTTGCCGAATTGAAGCCAATTAAGTTTAGTTGGTCGAGCCAGAGAGAACAACTGGACAATAAGCTCATAAATATATAATACCAAAAATATCCAATACATCCCCTTTGAAACTAAGGTAAATATATAACATTATCACATTTTATCCTCTCCGTTATAAATATGGAGATCATTTTATACATTAGATACAATTGACATGTCTTGCTCTGTTCATTAATGTCCACTTCTCTTTATCTCTCTCTTTTTCTTTACATTCTATTCATGTAGTGTGATTCAAAGACAAATAAGATTCAACATGGTGTTTTAAATTTATGCAAGAAAATGTGCATTTCATGTTTAAAGAGTTAATAATAATCATATTTTTGTATGGATCATATAAATATGAGTGCTATGCATGAATATTAGGGGGTGTTTTGTGGCACCCATTTCATACGATTTATGTTAAACTCATCATACAGATTTAATTGGATTTAACCTTAACTAAACCAAACACTATTCCAGATTTAACTACATATGGATTTGATAAATTCAGATTTACCGAATTTACTAAATCCCATTTTAACTTAAATCCTGTGGTAGTCGAACACTTTAAGAATAAGAGAGGGATGCGAAAAAGAAGGTCCAATACACAATAAGCCACCACTACATAAGAACTTATAGGTCATAGCTAGCAGCCTAAGATGGAAAAAAATGTGGAATATTACATATGCCATTTTTGTATAGAAGAAATAAACTAAAGCCTACTATGCATAAATGGTTAGTCATGTTTGCTATTACCCCCCCAAACTAATAATATCCGTGGGAGATATTATTACTTTGTTCCTGAGAATGTAAAACCACAAAGTAGGAAGAGCCTTAGTAATTATATATGCTAGCTGACCATCTGATTGCAAGAACTGTAACGTGATTTCTTTAGACTGAATATGATCACGAATAAAATGATACTCGATTTCAATATACTTGGTTTGCACATGAAAATTGGGGTTCTAAACTATGACCATAGTAGAGCTGTTATCACAGTAATTTGTAGTGAGTTGAGGGCTGACGACTTGAAACTCTTGAAGAAGCATCCGTAGCCATATAACTTAGGTCACCATTGAGTCTATCGACTGATATTCAGCTTTAGATGAAGACCTCACCAATGTGGGTTAATTTTTAACATAGAGAATGTTAGTATCGATAGAGGTGCAGTAGCCGGTGATTGATCATCGATCATTCATATCACTAGCCCAGCTTGCATTGACATAGGCATGAAGATTAAAGGAACCAGATTGAAACGGTAATCCAAAATCAACAGTGCCATGGAGATAACATAGGAGATGCTTAATTTTTTGGAAGTGAGATTGAAGCGGTTGTTGAAGATTCCGAGAATAAATTTCAATGCTACCAAGATACCCAGTCTGACTAGAGTAAGATATTGTAAGAAATCACTAAGTNACAGTGCCATGGAGATAACATAGGAGATGCTTAAGTTTTTGGAAGTGAGATTGAAGCGGTTGTTGAAGATGCCGAGAATAAATTTCAATGCTACCAAGATACCCAGTCTGACTAGAGTAAGATATTGTAAGAAATCACTAAGTTGTCGATATATTGAAGGAGTAGAGGAGTGCAGAGGAGTCATGAACACTCTTGGTAGCAACAGTTTGAGGGGTGGGAGCTGGTTTACAGGTTGTCATGCCCGCACGACGTAGAATTTCAGAGACATAGCTAGTCTGAGTGAGATGGTAACTNCCACTAAGTTGTCGATATATTGAAGGAGTAGAGGAGTGCAGAGGAGTCATCAACACTCTTGGTAGCAACAGTTTGAGCGGTGGGAGTTGGTTTACAGGTTGTCATGCCCGCACGACGTAGAATTTCAGAGACATAGCTAGTCTGAGTGAGATGGTAACTATATGGTGTATGAGTATTGTTGATCCCAAGGAAGTGTTAGCGCTGGCGTGGAGTTCGGTCCACCCAACTCGCAAACTCCCGCTCCCATCTCTCCTTCTATTTTCGTGAAACGACGCTTCAGATCGTGAATGGTCACACCTCTTCACAAATAACCACTTCTTGCTTTTTTTTTTTTTGCGAAGAGAAACATCCCTTCGCCAGAAACCGTTCCCGCCTCCTCTATTTCGCCAAGAGAAGCATCCATTCGCTCCCTTCTCTTCGTGATAAAAAGAGAGGCTCTCCTTCATATCTGGAAAACACAAGAAGTCACGATTTTCTTCTTTAGGTTTCCTCGGGATAGAGGAAGAGTTCTTCGGGTTTCCACGGGACAGTGGAAGAGAAGAAGTGCAAGAATGAGTAGTTTCTTGGGGTAGAAGGAAGAAGAAAAAGATTGTTCTCCCTAGGCTTCTTCTTGGTGGCTTGTGGCAGAAGATAAATTGAGTTTATTTCTCTTGTAGGNTGGTAGAAGGAAGAAGAAAAAGATTGTTCTCCCTAGGCTTCTTCTTGGTCGCTTGTGGCAGAAGATAAATTGAGTTTATTTCTCTTGTAGGTTTGTCTTCTTCGGTGTATCTCGGTGTAGAGTTTTCTTCGATATATCTCGGTGTATAGAGTGAAGAAGAGAGAGAGAAGAAGAGAGAGAGAGCAACGAAGAGTGANGGTTTGTCTTCTTCGATGTATCTCGGTGTAGATTATTCTTCGATATATCTCGGTGTATAGAGTGAAGAAGAGAGAGAGAAGAAGAGAGAGAGAGCAACGAAGAGTGAGAGATTCCTCTTGTAAGTCGAGGTGATCGACTGGTGTAAATTTCCTCAAGTAGTAAAATTCTCTGCAACACCGTGGACGTGGGCAATTTGCCGAACCAAATAAATTTGTGTGTTCTTTTATGGTGTAATTTTTTCTCGTTCTATTTTTCGCTTCGTCGATCATTCTTCTGTCTGATTTATATATATATATATACCACATCAACTGCTCTGGTATATATATTTTGTAACAGGAAGGTCATAAATGACTGAAAATTTCATTGAGAAGTATTTTGGAGTTTCTTTTGAAGGTGTTATATCACGCCGATGTAATTGGCTATTAGGAGAATATCGTCTACATAGAGAAGAAGATTAAGTAGGTGAGAATTATGATGATAAAAGTAAAGGCAAAGGTCTGCCGTACTTGTGATCAAACCGAATTCAAGTAACTGAGTGGTAAAGGTAGCATTCCACTGTCTTGGAGCTTGTTTCAGACCGTAGATCGATTTTTGTTTTAGACAAACATGAGAGGGGTAGACGGAGCCTTGATATATAATGTTTCTTGTAGTTGACCATATAGAAAGGCATTGGCGACATCCATCTAGAAGACAAACCATTTATGGTGAAGTGTAAAAATAAGAAGGAGCCGAAAGTAAGAACTTTTTTCTAAGGGACTGAAGGTAAAGATTGTCTATGACTCTTAGCAAACGTGCAAGTGATACATTTATCAGTGGAAATATGTATGTTAAGAGACTTATTTAAGAACCACAGAATGTGGTTGATCGAGTCTTTGATGCCATTTATTTGCTGTCCTGACTCGAGTAGTTAATGCATCTTGAATGTGAACAGAATATAGTCCTTGCTTGTTGCTTCCTTCAAGAATTTCCTTGTTCGTTGTAAGATCCTTGATTTGATACCCATTAGGATCAAATGAAATAGAGCATTTATTATCAACAACAAAATTGTGAACAGATATCAGATTATGGGACAGATAAACCTTTCGGAATAAGAAGAGATGAACCTTTTTTCTTGTTTGTGCTTGTTGAGTGCTATATATATATTCTGGATAGAAGAGATAAACCTTTCGGGATAAGAGACAATGAAAAACACATTGATTATTTCTTTCATGTAATAATCGTTAAGTGCAGGAATTGAGGCTCCAACCCATGATCTCATTGTTAAAAATAGAGTCATGAATCATACGGCCAAAGGCCTGATTCACATATTATCAAATTTATCCTCATTAAATATATAAGAATATGATTTCTCTCTGATTTTGAAATTTGAACCAAAATATCACTCCAAACAACAAACATTTTAGTGCAAGGAACATCAATAAAGAGTTCGAAAGCATAAATTTGGAGAACATGCATTAAAACATAAATTTACAGTGAGCAAAATTTAATCACAATTTTTTCATAATAAAATTAAAAAAAATTATCTATATTAAGCTAATTCTCATCCTGTTGCTCTTCTTTTTGGCTCTACTAAGCTTGGATGGATGCAACATTTAGAAATCAACAAATATTTTTTTGTTTGATGTTGGTTTTCAAAAAGTATGGCCATTTCGGGTTGCTTGTAAGATAACAAAAAAATAAGTACCTAAATACAACTATCTATGGTGGCAGTCTGAAACCTAACCCAATGACAAAATTAGTCATCTCAAATAGGAAAAATTATTTCATTCGGACACCGATCCGGACCGTAAATCACCTGATCTATGGTCCCGATGTATTTCGGTGGGCCACCTAAATTAAAAAAAAAAAACAGAAATAATCTTGACTGTAGATCAATGTAATCTACGGTCATGATAGGACACCGCATGCATCTGTACACAATAATTTCTCCTCAAATAGACCCATATTGTCTTAATGATAAATTTTTTAACAAAAAAATTCCTTTGTCTTTTTATGCACTGTTTGAATAGTTTTATTAGTTATTATATGCCCTATTTGAATTAGATGCATACCATACCATATAATTTTTAAAGCAGTTACATATCTAACGTGTAGACACGCATTTAAACTATTCAAGTTTGCAATTGCTTTAAATACATTAGTTATAACGTCAGTATTGGGGATATAACGTCGCTGTTTTCTGTCAGACATCTTGGTAGAAACATTAAATTCATATCTTAGATATTATATATATATATATATATATACATCTCAAAATAAATTGAAGTTTTATTTCTATATGTATGATCGTCTCATCAAAGAGGCAATTACAGATTGATAATGTCCACCCCATACTTCTTGGTGGAAGATTCATCTCTTCTCTCTTCCATTATAAGCAGTTCTTTAAGCCTATGCCGACATCAAAAGCTGGAAGAAGATGAAAAACTTAATCTGTGAGGTAATGAATCCCATTTCTATCTATTCTGCTACTTTGGTGAGACAATCTTGCAAACAGAAAAAAACAATTAGGTAAGAATAGCCAGCACGAATTTTAAAAAAATTCAATTTATTTTCAGATCGATCTGTGTCTGTGTATATATATATATATATATATATATATTTAAATTTCTTTTGAGATGTTTACATAAGTATCTTAACACTTAAACTATATAATAACATACTTAAAGAGCAAATCTTGAGGATCATATTAAAAATATCTTTATAACTTACATTAAGAAAAAGAAATATACATTTTCATCCCATCAAAATATTATAATTATAATAATGAAATTTAGGTGCGTCAGATATGTAAGTATACAAAAAATGTGTGATGTATTTGCCGACAGATTTTCAAATGACTTCTCGGCAATAGTAATCTGGTAGCTAATTTTGAAATGGCTCTTGCTAAACTTTAAACTTATTAAATAATTATAACTTGCACTCAAACAGTTCAATTAAGCGATTGCTTAACAGAACATAATAATTATAATGTCTATTTCTTGCACATATTTTGCAGAAACATTAAATTAATATATACATATACCTTACAGATAATAATAATAAAGTTTAAACTTAATATGTCTCTTATTATACACATTAAAAAAATAATAATAATAAAGTTTAAACTTTGTGCTGGTTATCCTCTGCTAAGTTTCATTCTTATATATATATGATCGTCCCATCAAAGAAGCAAAATCAATAGTGATCATAGAAATGGGATCCATTGCCTTAGAGATTAAGTCTTTTCTTCTTCTACTTCTTCTTCCAGCTTTTGCTGCTGGCATAGTGTGGCAAGTCGTATGTTTAAAGAGCTACTTAAAATGGAAGAGAAAAGGGATGAATCTTCCACCAGGAAGCATGGGGTGGACATTATCAATCTGGGAGAACTTCTCTTTCCTTAAGCCCTCACCCTGCAACTCTCATGGAGATTTCGCTCAGCATAACATTCACAAGTAAGAATATTAATTATTTCCCTCCCCAAATTAAGAATAGTACACCTATATTAATCAAGATATGTTTTTTTTTTTTCTCTTTAATGTTAAAAGCTTATTAATATTAAAGCAGAGTGATATTGATTGTTATAATCATACCGATTTAATTAAATGTTGTAATGTAACTTTCACGTAGGTATGGCAAAATCTACAGAAGCCATATATTGGGAGAGCCGACTATCTTCTCCGCAGACGTTGACTTTCAACGCTTCGTCTTCCTCAATGAAGGGAAGCTCTTCGAGCAGCATGGCCCAAAGACACTCTCCCACATTTTGGGGAAGTCTTCGGTGCCCATAGTCAATGGAGAGTTGCATCACTATTTGAGGTCGCTCGCACTTAGCTTTGTCAGTATAGAGAAACTTAAAACGCTCTTCATCTCTGATGTCGATCGGACGGTCATAGAAACGATGAAGGAGTGGAAGGAGAACACCCCCTTTCCCTTGAAAGAGGAAGCTTGCAAGGTTTATGATTGAAGATATATGCTCCTACAAATTGTTATATTTTTGACAATCATTTATGTATCACTCATGTTTCCTTAATTTGAGAAAATATTATGTCCGGATAATTGGATGTGTGGATGATGGTGATATTTTCTCCATTAACTTAATATGAACTACAACATGATTGAGTATATTGAATTTTTCTTATATATATAATAAATTGGCCATGATTTGCAGGTTACTTTCAATGTGATGGTGAAGAATGTGCTTAGCATGAGCCCCGGGGTCAAAGAGGCTGAAGAGCTACGAAAACAATACACATCTTTCATGAAAGGTCTACTTGCCATTCCTGTCTATTTTCCTGGAACAGCCTATTGGAAGGCAATTCAGGTATTTTTGTGCTTAAAAAAATTCTAGCAATTAACAATTTAAAGGTAAAAATATGAAGAGTCGTAATCATCATCATTAGGGATGTTAATTTCGGTCCGTGGGCAAACCTTTTTGGTCAAATTATGAGAAGGCTCGTAATCATCATCATTAGAGATGTCCAGCCTGAATAGATTGAACTTGAATCTAACCTGAATATTATACAGGTTAAAATTCTCAAATCGAACCCGACCCGCCTTCAACCCATCAACCAAAATCTGACTCATTTAACATGTTTAANTTCTAGCAATTAACAATTTAAAGTAAAAATATGAAGAGTCATAATCATCATCATTAGGGATGTTAATTTCGGTCCGTGGGCCAAACTTTTTTGGTCAAATTATGAGAAGGCTCGTAATCATCATCATTAGAGATGTCTAGCCTGAATAGGTTGAACTTGAATCTAACCTGAATATTATACAGATTAAAATTCTCAAATCGAACCCGACCCGCCTTCAACCCATCAACCAAAATCTGACTCATTTAACATGTTTAACAAAAGAATTATAATAGGTATTCAAGTTAAAATTAGGTGAATTTCGAGTTAATTCTGGGTTGTCAGGTCAATTTCATGTTAATTTAAGGTTGGCGGGTTATTTAGATTGACGAATCGACACAAACCCAATTAGAAAAATTAAAATGGGTTAGGATATTTAATCCGAACCCCACCCAACCAAAATATTTTTTTTAGTAGGGTTCGGGTCGAGTTGGCATGTTAGGTCAATTTTGGATACCCTTACTCATAATAAAATTAAATTTAAGTTTTTTTTTTAATTGATAGAATGACTTCTAATTGTGCAGTCAAGAAAAGCTATTTTAAGCAAATTTGATCGTGTATTAGAGAAGNGTCATACAGATTTAATTGGATCTAACCTTAACTAAACCAAACAGTATTCCAGATTTAACTACATATGGATTTGATAAATTCAGATTTACCGAATTTACTAAATCCCATTTTAACTTNATCCTCTCCCATTACAATAATTTACCATTTTAATCTATCAGAATTGCCTTAATGGATGATTGATATTTAATCCATCAATTTTATATATAGAAAAATTTAAAAGTAAACCGGCAAAAATAATTGTAAGAATAGCTGGAAAATGAAACAAAGCTATAAATTACACAATGCGCCTTTCCAAGTTGCCATGTGCATGTTCCTGCCTAGAAAATTAAGGGATGAAACCGATACAGACTGCAAGGCCTCATGGTTAAATCTGTAAAAAAAAAAAAAGAGGAAAAAAGGAGGGGAAAATTGCATGCGTGCCACACAATTCTTAGGTATTTATATCTCTAACATTTAAAATTTGAAATTTATAAAATTTTGGTGGCATAGATATATGCATGAAAAGATATATTTCTCTTTTAAAAAGTTAATAATAAGGACATATATCCTAAAGTTTCAATTTTTATTTATAATAGTTTGGTTTATATATAAAAAAAACTGCTAGCACTAATCCTGATGAGATTTGATTGACCAGAAAAAAAAAAAAGAGTACAATGAAGGAGGGCCCATCGACAGAAAAACATGTGGCACATTTGTTTGACGAAGCGAAATTGTCAAGCCAAAGCCAGTAATGCCAAAGCCAGATGAATCATGAGATTGATTTGAGACATGCGGAAGATAAATGAATGAGTCATTCAGATAAGANATGAATCATGAGATTGATTTGAGACATGCGGAAGATAAATGAATGAGTCATTCAGATAAGANGAGTACAATGAAGGAGGGCCCATCGACAGAAAAACATGTGGCACATTTGTTTGACGAAGCGAAATTGTCAAGCCAAAGCCAGTAATGCCAAAGCCAGATGAATCATGAGATTGATTTGAGACATGCGGAAGATAAATGAATGAGTCATTCAGATAAGACAAGCAAAAAGACTTTCGGGCCAACTATTACATGAGAGCCAATCCAAGGCAAATTTGGTTCCTTAGCATCTCCAACCATCCTGAGAATGCCCAATGGCTTCTCATCAGATGTCAAAAATTGACAGTCAGACCATAACTAGCGGTTGACTCATATAAATCAAGATTGTGGATTGAGCAAATCTTAGTCGACCGAGCGGATCCAAGTCGGTCGAGCTAAGCTTGCCGAATTGAAGCCAATTAAGTTTAGTTGGTCGAGCCAGAGAGAACAACTGGACAATAAGCTCATAAATATATAATACCAAAAATATCCAATACATCCCCTTTGAAACTAAGGTAAATATATAACATTATCACATTTTATCCTCTCCGTTATAAATATGGAGATCATTTTATACATTAGATACAATTGACATGTCTTGCTCTGTTCATTAATGTCCACTTCTCTTTATCTCTCTCTTTTTCTTTACATTCTATTCATGTAGTGTGATTCAAAGACAAATAAGATTCAACATGGTGTTTTAAATTTATGCAAGAAAATGTGCATTTCATGTTTAAAGAGTTAATAATAATCATATTTTTGTATGGATCATATAAATATGAGTGCTATGCATGAATATTAGGGGGTGTTTTGTGGCACCCATTTCATACGATTTATGTTAAACTCATCATACAGATTTAATTGGATTTAACCTTAACTAAACCAAACACTATTCCAGATTTAACTACATATGGATTTGATAAATTCAGATTTACCGAATTTACTAAATCCCATTTTAACTTAAATCCTGTGGTAGTCGAACACTTTAAGAATAAGAGAGGGATGCGAAAAAGAAGGTCCAATACACAATAAGCCACCACTACATAAGAACTTATAGGTCATAGCTAGCAGCCTAAGATGGAAAAAAATGTGGAATATTACATATGCCATTTTTGTATAGAAGAAATAAACTAAAGCCTACTATGCATAAATGGTTAGTCATGTTTGCTATTACCCCCCCAAACTAATAATATCCGTGGGAGATATTATTACTTTGTTCCTGAGAATGTAAAACCACAAAGTAGGAAGAGCCTTAGTAATTATATATGCTAGCTGACCATCTGATTGCAAGAACTGTAACGTGATTTCTTTAGACTGAATATGATCACGAATAAAATGATACTCGATTTCAATATACTTGGTTTGCACATGAAAATTGGGGTTCTAAACTATGACCATAGTAGAGCTGTTATCACAGTAATTTGTAGTGAGTTGAGGGCTGACGACTTGAAACTCTTGAAGAAGCATCCGTAGCCATATAACTTAGGTCACCATTGAGTCTATCGACTGATATTCAGCTTTAGATGAAGACCTCACCAATGTGGGTTAATTTTTAACATAGAGAATGTTAGTATCGATAGAGGTGCAGTAGCCGGTGATTGATCATCGATCATTCATATCACTAGCCCAGCTTGCATTGACATAGGCATGAAGATTAAAGGAACCAGATTGAAACGGTAATCCAAAATCAACAGTGCCATGGAGATAACATAGGAGATGCTTAAGTTTTTGGAAGTGAGATTGAAGCGGTTGTTGAAGATGCCGAGAATAAATTTCAATGCTACCAAGATACCCAGTCTGACTAGAGTAAGATATTGTAAGAAACCACTAAGTTGTCGATATATTGAAGGAGTAGAGGAGTGCAGAGGAGTCATCAACACTCTTGGTAGCAACAGTTTGAGCGGTGGGAGTTGGTTTACAGGTTGTCATGCCCGCACGACGTAGAATTTCAGAGACATAGCTAGTCTGAGTGAGATGGTAACTATATGGTGTATGAGTATTGTTGATCCCAAGGAAGTGTTAGCGCTGGCGTGGAGTTCGGTCCACCCAACTCGCAAACTCCCGCTCCCATCTCTCCTTCTATTTTCGTGAAACGACGCTTCAGATCGTGAATGGTCACACCTCTTCACAAATAACCACTTCTTGCTTTTTTTTTTTTTGCGAAGAGAAACATCCCTTCGCCAGAAACCGTTCCCGCCTCCTCTATTTCGCCAAGAGAAGCATCCATTCGCTCCCTTCTCTTCGTGATAAAAAGAGAGGCTCTCCTTCATATCTGGAAAACACAAGAAGTCACGATTTTCTTCTTTAGGTTTCCTCGGGATAGAGGAAGAGTTCTTCGGGTTTCCACGGGACAGTGGAAGAGAAGAAGTGCAAGAATGAGTAGTTTCTTGGGGTAGAAGGAAGAAGAAAAAGATTGTTCTCCCTAGGCTTCTTCTTGGTGGCTTGTGGCAGAAGATAAATTGAGTTTATTTCTCTTGTAGGTTTGTCTTCTTCGATGTATCTCGGTGTAGATTATTCTTCGATATATCTCGGTGTATAGAGTGAAGAAGAGAGAGAGAAGAAGAGAGAGAGAGCAACGAAGAGTGAGAGATTCCTCTTGTAAGTCGAGGTGATCGACTGGTGTAAATTTCCTCAAGTAGTAAAATTCTCTGCAACACCGTGGACGTGGGCAATTTGCCGAACCAAATAAATTTGTGTGTTCTTTTATGGTGTAATTTTTTCTCGTTCTATTTTTCGCTTCGTCGATCATTCTTCTGTCTGATTTATATATATATATATACCACATCAACTGCTCTGGTATATATATTTTGTAACAGGAAGGTCATAAATGACTGAAAATTTCATTGAGAAGTATTTTGGAGTTTCTTTTGAAGGTGTTATATCACGCCGATGTAATTGGCTATTAGGAGAATATCGTCTACATAGAGAAGAAGATTAAGTAGGTGAGAATTATGATGATAAAAGTAAAGGCAAAGGTCTGCCGTACTTGTGATCAAACCGAATTCAAGTAACTGAGTGGTAAAGGTAGCATTCCACTGCCTTGGAGCTTGTTTCAGACCGTAGATCGATTTTTGTTTTAGACAAACATGAGAGGGGTAGACGGAGCCTTGATATATAATGTTTCTTGTAGTTGACCATATAGAAAGGCATTGGCGACATCCATCCTGAAGACAAACCATTTATGGTGAAGTGTAAGAATAAGAAGGAGCCGAAAGTAAGAACTTTTTTCTAAGGGACTGAAGGTAAAGATTGTCTATGACTCTTAGCANTACTTGTGATCAAACCGAATTCAAGTAACTGAGTGGTAAAGGTAGCATTCCACTGTCTTGGAGCTTGTTTCAGACCGTAGATCGATTTTTGTTTTAGACAAACATGAGAGGGGTAGACGGAGCCTTGATATATAATGTTTCTTGTAGTTGACCATATAGAAAGGCATTGGCGACATCCATCTAGAAGACAAACCATTTATGGTGAAGTGTAAAAATAAGAAGGAGCCGAAAGTAAGAACTTTTTTCTAAGGGACTGAAGGTAAAGATTGTCTATGACTCTTAGCAAACGTGCAAGTGATACATTTATCAGTGGAAATATGTATGTTAAGAGACTTATTTAAGAACCTCAGAATGTGGTTGATCGAGTCTTTGATGCCATTTATTTGCTGTCCTGACTCGAGTAGTTAATGCATCTTGAATGTGAACAGAATATAGTCCTTGCTTGTTGCTTCCTTCAAGAATTTCCTTGTTCGTTGTAAGATCCTTGATTTGATACCCATTAGGATCAAATGAAATAGAGCATTTATTATCAACANCAGTGATACATTTATCAGTGGAAATATGTATGTTAAGAGACTTATTTAAGAACCACAGAATGTGGTTGATCGAGTCTTTGATGCCATTTATTTGCTGTCCTGACTCGAGCAGTTAAAGCATCTTGAATGTGAACAGAATATAGTCCTTGCTTGTTGCTTCCTTCAAGAATGTCCTTGTTCGTTGTAAGATCCTTGATTTGATACCCATTAGGATCAAATGAAATAGAGCATTTATTATCAACAACAAAATTGTGAACAGATATCAGATTATGGGACAGATAAACCTTTCGGAATAAGAAGAGATGAACCTTTTTTCTTGTTTGTGCTTGTTGAGTGCTATATATATATTCTGGATAGAAGAGTTAAACCTTTCGGGATAAGAGACAATGAAAAACACATTGATTATTTCTTTCATGTAATAATCGTTAAGTGCAGGAATTGAGGCTCCAACCCATGATCTCATTGTTAAAAATAGAGTCATGAATCATACGGCCAAAGGCCTGATTCACATATTATCAAATTTATCCTCATTAAATATATAAGAATATGATTTCTCTCTGATTTTGAAATTTGAACCAAAATATCACTCCAAACAACAAACATTTTAGTGCAAGGAACATCAATAAAGAGTTCGAAAGCATAAATTTGGAGAACATGCATTAAAACATAAATTTACAGTGAGCAAAATTTAATCACAATTTTTTCATAATAAAATTAAAAAAAAATTATCTATATTAAGCTAATTCTCATCCTGTTGCTCTTCTTTTTGGCTCTACTAAGCTTGGATGGATGCAACATTTAGAAATCAACAAATATTTTTTTTGTTTGATGTTGGTTTTCAAAAAGTATGGCCATTTCAGGCTGCTTGTAAGATAACAAAAAAATAAGTACCTAAATACAACTATCTATGGTGGCAGTCTGAAACCTAACCCAATGACAAAATTAGCCATCTCAAATGGGAAAAATTATTCCATTCGGACACCGATCCGGACCGTAAATCACCTGATCTATGGTCCCGATGTATTTCGGTGGGCCACCTAAATTAAAAAAAAAAAACAGAAATAATCTTGACTGTAGATCATTGTGATCTACGGTCATGATCGGACACCGCATGCATCTCTACGCAATAATTTCTCCTCAAATAGACCCATATTGTCTTAATGATAAATTTTTTAACAAAAAATTCCTCTGTCTTTTTATGCACTGTTTGAATAATTTTATTAGTTATTATATGCCCTATTTGAATTAGATGCATACCATACCATATAATTTTTAAAGCATTTACATNCTGACTGTAGATCAATGTAATCTACGGTCATGATAGGACACCGCATGCATCTGTACACAATAATTTCTCCTCAAATAGACCCATATTGTCTTAATGATAAATTTTTTAACAAAAAAATTCCTTTGTCTTTTTATGCACTGTTTGAATAGTTTTATTAGTTATTATATGCCCTATTTGAATTAGATGCATACCATACCATATAATTTTTAAAGCAGTTACATATCTAACGTGTAGACACGCATTTAAACTATTCAAGTTTGCAATTGCTTTAAATACATTAGTTATAACGTCAGTATTGGGGATATAACGTCGCTGTTTTCTGTCAGACATCTTGGTAGAAACATTAAATTCATATCTTAGATATTATATATATATATATATATATACATCTCAAAATAAATTGAAGTTTTATTTCTATATGTATGATCGTCTCATCAAAGAGGCAATTACAGATTGATAATGTCCACCCCATACTTCTTGGTGGAAGATTCATCTCTTCTCTCTTCCATTATAAGCAGTTCTTTAAGCCTATGCCGACATCAAAAGCTGGAAGAAGATGAAAAACTTAATCTGTGAGGTAATGAATCCCATTTCTATCTATTCTGCTACTTTGGTGAGACAATCTTGCAAACAGAAAAAAACAATTAGGTAAGAATAGCCAGCACGAATTTTAAAAAAATTCAATTTATTTTCAGATCGATCTGTGTCTGTGTATATATATATATATATATATATATATTTAAATTTCTTTTGAGATGTTTACATAAGTATCTTAACACTTAAACTATATAATAACATACTTAAAGAGCAAATCTTGAGGATCATATTAAAAATATCTTTATAACTTACATTAAGAAAAAGAAATATACATTTTCATCCCATCAAAATATTATAATTATAATAATGAAATTTAGGTGCGTCAGATATGTAAGTATACAAAAAATGTGTGATGTATTTGCCGACAGATTTTCAAATGACTTCTCGGCAATAGTAATCTGGTAGCTAATTTTGAAATGGCTCTTGCTAAACTTTAAACTTATTAAATAATTATAACTTGCACTCAAACAGTTCAATTAAGCGATTGCTTAACAGAACATAATAATTATAATGTCTATTTCTTGCACATATTTTGCAGAAACATTAAATTAATATATACATATACCTTACAGATAATAATAATAAAGTTTAAACTTAATATGTCTCTTATTATACACATTAAAAAAATAATAATAATAAAGTTTAAACTTTGTGCTGGTTATCCTCTGCTAAGTTTCATTCTTATATATATATGATCGTCCCATCAAAGAAGCAAAATCAATAGTGATCATAGAAATGGGATCCATTGCCTTAGAGATTAAGTCTTTTCTTCTTCTACTTCTTCTTCCAGCTTTTGCTGCTGGCATAGTGTGGCAAGTCGTATGTTTAAAGAGCTACTTAAAATGGAAGAGAAAAGGGATGAATCTTCCACCAGGAAGCATGGGGTGGACATTATCAATCTGGGAGAACTTCTCTTTCCTTAAGCCCTCACCCTGCAACTCTCATGGAGATTTCGCTCAGCATAACATTCACAAGTAAGAATATTAATTATTTCCCTCCCCAAATTAAGAATAGTACACCTATATTAATCAAGATATGTTTTTTTTTTTTCTCTTTAATGTTAAAAGCTTATTAATATTAAAGCAGAGTGATATTGATTGTTATAATCATACCGATTTAATTAAATGTTGTAATGTAACTTTCACGTAGGTATGGCAAAATCTACAGAAGCCATATATTGGGAGAGCCGACTATCTTCTCCGCAGACGTTGACTTTCAACGCTTCGTCTTCCTCAATGAAGGGAAGCTCTTCGAGCAGCATGGCCCAAAGACACTCTCCCACATTTTGGGGAAGTCTTCGGTGCCCATAGTCAATGGAGAGTTGCATCACTATTTGAGGTCGCTCGCACTTAGCTTTGTCAGTATAGAGAAACTTAAAACGCTCTTCATCTCTGATGTCGATCGGACGGTCATAGAAACGATGAAGGAGTGGAAGGAGAACACCCCCTTTCCCTTGAAAGAGGAAGCTTGCAAGGTTTATGATTGAAGATATATGCTCCTACAAATTGTTATATTTTTGACAATCATTTATGTATCACTCATGTTTCCTTAATTTGAGAAAATATTATGTCCGGATAATTGGATGTGTGGATGATGGTGATATTTTCTCCATTAACTTAATATGAACTACAACATGATTGAGTATATTGAATTTTTCTTATATATATAATAAATTGGCCATGATTTGCAGGTTACTTTCAATGTGATGGTGAAGAATGTGCTTAGCATGAGCCCCGGGGTCAAAGAGGCTGAAGAGCTACGAAAACAATACACATCTTTCATGAAAGGTCTACTTGCCATTCCTGTCTATTTTCCTGGAACAGCCTATTGGAAGGCAATTCAGGTATTTTTGTGCTTAAAAAATTCTAGCAATTAACAATTTAAAGTAAAAATATGAAGAGTCATAATCATCATCATTAGGGATGTTAATTTCGGTCCGTGGGCCAAACTTTTTTGGTCAAATTATGAGAAGGCTCGTAATCATCATCATTAGAGATGTCTAGCCTGAATAGGTTGAACTTGAATCTAACCTGAATATTATACAGATTAAAATTCTCAAATCGAACCCGACCCGCCTTCAACCCATCAACCAAAATCTGACTCATTTAACATGTTTAACAAAAGAATTATAATAGGTATTCAAGTTAAAATTAGGTGAATTTCGAGTTAATTCTGGGTTGTCAGGTCAATTTCATGTTAATTTAAGGTTGGCGGGTTATTTAGATTGACGAATCGACACAAACCCAATTAGAAAAATTAAAATGGGTTAGGATATTTAATCCGAACCCCACCCAACCAAAATATTTTTTTTAGTAGGGTTCGGGTCGAGTTGGCATGTTAGGTCAATTTTGGATACCCTTACTCATAATAAAATTAAATTTAAGTTTTTTTTTTAATTGATAGAATGACTTCTAATTGTGCAGTCAAGAAAAGCTATTTTAAGCAAATTTGATCGTGTATTAGAGAAGAGGATCCAAGATAAAGAGATGATGACGGATGAGTTTGAGCAATGGGATTTCTTAGGTTACATTCTCCAAAATTCAAACCTTAATGTCGAGCAAATTGGCGATCTATTGCTCGGGTTAATCTTTGGAGGACACGAGACGACGACTACTTCCATTGTTTTGTCTATCTACTACCTCCATCAGTGCCCAATGGCTTTGGAGCAACTTAGGGTAAGTGCAAAGCTCAAATTCAATTATTGCTTAATTTACCATCATTATTTTCACCATTGAAAACTATATTTATTATCATTATTCTCATCATTGAAAACTATTTAAATTTGATTTCATTTGTATGACCAAATAATTAGGAAGAACATGTTGGCATAATTAAGAATAAGATGGAAAGAGGAGCGGCAACAAGACTGACATGGGACGACTATAAGAAAATGAGCTTCACTCAATGCGTAAGTATCAATTTTAATTTTAGCAACTTAATTCTTTTATCATGTATTAATGGTCTAAACCCTTATTGCATAGCCCAAAGATTAATTCTCTTTTTATTCTAAACTTTTATTTACTTATTTTATTTTATTAAATATATAAAAATATTTTATTTCACATCAACATGCAGCAATCATCATATTACTTCTAAACTATTTCAGTCATTATTTAATTACGATATTATTTTAATTTGTTGATTTGTGGAATTAGTCCAAGGATTGGAGAGTAATTAACTCAACTAACTTCGATTTATAAAGGTGATTAGCGAGTCACTGCGTCTGGGAAACATCATAAAGTTGATTAGGAAAAAGGCAAGCACGGATATTCACTACAAAGGTATATATGTAAATTGAAAAATACGGAATATATCATATTTTGTGATGAATCTTTTTAATGATTAATTACAGCCAATAATTAATCCAAATNCGTAAATTGAAAAATACGGAATATATCATATTTTATGATGAATCTTTTTAATGATTAATTACAGCCAATAATTAATCCAAATTAAATTTACTTAATTTCATTTATACCCTTGGTTTAATCAGGCTACGATATTCCAAGTGGATGGAGTGTGATTTTACTGCTTGTATCAGCCCATACGGACTCCTCGGTGTATGAAGATCCTGAAAAATTTGATCCCTGGAGATGGAAGGTATGTTAATTGAATCATGAAGAATGTATTTATCAAAAAAAGAAGGGGCTAAGATGCATAATCACTTCTTAATTTATTCAGAGGAATCCTCAAAGCACAGCATATATGCCATTTGGTGGAGGACTTAGAAAATGCCCAGGACAAGAACTAGCAAGAATGGAGACAGCCATATTTCTCCACCATTTTCTCCTCAACTTTGACTGGGAGGTGGCTGAGCCCGACCATCCCAAAGGCCCTGCAATTCCCCAGTTTTCTAAGGGCCTTCCTGTAAAAGTTCGTCGTCGACCACCCTCTTGGTTACTTAAATAATTTATAAATTTATTACATTTGAATTTCGCATCCGTTTATTCATGCCAACAACATTATCATGCATTTAATTTCTACGTACTGTAACCATATGATAGAGTAGTGGGGAGTATAATAAGTCTGAACAGCGGAAATCAAACAAAGTAGAAGTGATGGAAGCCATGAGTGATGGACTGAGGTCCACCACAACTCTTATGGAATGGGAAGAAGAAGAAAAATCCTTATTATAGCTAGCATTAAATTGCTGATAAAACTCTTATTTAATTCTTTTTTGAAAAGCAATTGAGCGCNTTATTATAGTCCTTATTATAGCTAGCATTAAATTGCTGATAAAACTCTTATTTAATTCTTTTTTGAAAAGCAATTGAGCGCTAACTGCAAAAAAAGAGGAACAAAATTAATTCTCAGTTTGGGAGAATTAATTGGTTAGACAGAACTATTAAAACTGCTGCCAAATATAAAAAAAAAATATAAAATCTATCTTTTATATAATTTTTATAATCACAAAATATCATATAAAAAAACAGCATTTATTACCATATTTTAATAGTCAAATTCATCTTTTATGTGATTTTATCTGTTGATTGTGGATTTGGTCCAATCATTTGGTTGAGTGATTAATGCAATTAACTGTGGTACATGAAAATGATTAATTAGTGAGTCATTTCATGTCAAAAATATCATAAAGATTTTTAGAAAGTCCATTCATTTGAATTTAATAAATCCTTTCGTTTGAGCTTTATAACCTTCATTTCTTTCATTACCAATAGTAGATAGAATATTACACACACAAAAATTGAGCANTATATAAAATCTATCTTTTATATAATTTTTATAATCGCAAAATATCATATAAAAAAGCAGCATTTATTACCATATTTTAATAGTCAAATTCATCTTTTATGTGATTTTATCTCTTGATTGTGGATTTGGTCCAATCATTTGGTTGAGTGATTAATGCAATTAACTGTGGTACATGAAAATGATTAATTAGTGAGTCATTTCATGTCAAAAATATCATAAAGATTTTTAGAAAGTCCGTTCATTTGAATTTAATAAATCCTTTCATTTGAGCTTTATAACCTTCATTTCTTTCATTACCAATAGTAGATAGAATATTACACACACAAAAATTGAGCAAAACAACATAAATTAGCAATAACTATAAAATTTAGGAACAAAATAATGCTAAGATTTAGCATATTTAATCGTTGCTATACAAGCAATAAATCATAGAAACTACCCTAAATATTTGCTGAAAAAAAGTGACGTTGATGAACTATAAGAAAATAAAATTTTATCTAATGAAACTGAGAGTACTAAAGAAACGCTTGATGTGAGACCACAAGCTTCTTCCTAAAGACTTGAGTCGAGTAAATAGACTCCACCTACGAGTTGAAGAGCTAACGATACAGTCATTCTTCTTTTCAAAGAAGACTCCTTCGCCGATCTCATTGCTCACTGCCGCTAACTTTTGCTCATCAATAGCAATGGTATTGGTAGAAGATGAGGCATCGGTGATGTAAAAAGAGCCAACTATTAATTCGTTCTCCTTGGTAAACTTCATGTTCTTGAGTGACAAGTTGTTCTCTTTTAATGT
>JXCR01099018.1:63955-74951 GCA_002079205.1 Phalaenopsis hybrid cultivar
TCGTGTTCGGCTCATTAGGCTTAACGAATGAGGCGAGCACGAGCTACTTAACGAGCCGAACACGAGCTGTTCACGAACAACGAGCCAAATTTATAGCCCTAGATATTGCACACTTTATTTATGCATAAAAAGGGCATTTCATGTGTTAGAAATTCAATGGACGTATTTTTACTGATATGGAAGAATTGGATGGTACAAATGTTAAAAAGGTAAAGTTTAGGTATTAAATATGTAACTACAAAGAAATTGGTTGGTATGTAGGGCTGTCAAAATGGCTTGTTGTTCGCAAACAGTTCGCATTCGGTTCGTTAAGAAGCTCGTGTTCAACTCGTTCGCTAAGTTAACGAGACGAACATGAACAACTAGCACAAATATTTGTTCGTCATGTTTGGCTCGAAATACAACTAATAAATTATATATATATAAGANTAACTTTTGTTCGTGTTCGGCTCGTTTATAGTTCAAGCTTAAAAACTTATTCGTGTTCGGCTCATTAGGCTTAACGAATGAGGCGAGCACGAGCTACTTAACGAGCCGAACACGAGCTGTTCACGAACAACAGCCAAATTTACAGCCCTAGATATTGCACACTTTATTCATGCATAAAAAGGTGCATTTCATGTGTTAGAAATTCAATGGACGTATTTTTACTGATATGGAAGAATTGGATGGTACAAATGTTAAAAAGGTAAAGTTTAGGTATTAAATATGTAACTACAAAGAAATTGGTTGGTATGTAGGGCTGTCAAAATGGCCTGTTGTTCGCGAACAGTTCGCGTTCGGCTCGTTAAGAAGCTCGTGTTCAACTCGTTCGCTAAGTTAACGAGACGAACAGGAACAACTAGCACAAATATTTGTTCGTCACGTTTGGCTCGAAATACAACTAATAAATTATATATATATATATATATATATATATATCTGTATGTANATATTTTTTTTTGACACGAAATGACGATCCTTTTTATTGTTTTTTTGTGTTTATTATTTTCATGATTGGCCCTGTGGCAGTGTCTTTGGAACATCAAAGGGGATGAATAAGAGTTCAAATTTAGCACAATTAATTAAGAGCCTCTTCGGGATCATTTTTTTTTTAATTTTTTTTATTTTCTTTTTTATTTTTAGGCACACATTTGATTGTATTATGATTTATATATTTTAAAAAACAAAAAAAAAAAACATAATAAAACATGTTTGTTAGGATGGTTGAGTGCATGTGCTTTCAAGCAATTATGCTCTGCCGCCAATGGTGTATACGACGTCTTCCTTGCTCCATCAAGCACAAAATATTGCTATGGGCATGTGGCACGTGGCGGATGGGCGGCAACTGTCGGCAGCTATCTACCGGCTATGGCGCGGGCAGGTAGCCAACGGGGTCGGCGGAGGGTAGCGGCGGGCGGCTGTCAGCGGCATTGGGAGGCAGCAAGCGGGGGGCAACAACAACAGGTGGCAACCAACATTCCGCGTGACTCGTTGTTTTAGGTGTTTTAAAAGCAAGCAAAAATCTTACTTTTTCAATTTTTTGAGTATTTTAAAAATAGAAACGTTCCTCCAAAAAATAAAAAAAAGATAAAAAACACTAATTTTTTTTATTTTTTATTTTCAAAAATAAAAAATTAAAAATTAAAAAAAAAATCTCAAACAAGGTAAGGTGGGAAGAAGAGAGCATAATGTCAGCTCCCAAAAGAGCACTTAAGAGAGGTGGGCAACTCAGGACTTAAATACTGTTTTTCAGCCCTACACCTAACCGATGTGGGACTATTTGTCCGTGACAATAAGGACAAAGGCAGATGGCATGAGCGTAAAAAGTTGGCTTCACTCGGTGCATTAAGAATCAATTTTGTTTTTGCGGCTTAATTCATGACATATTTCTTGATGATGTAACCCTTTAATTACATANGCTCAGGACTTAAATACTGTTTTTCAGCCCTACACCTAACCGATGTGGGACTATTTATCCGTGACAATAAGGACAAAGGCAGATGGCATGAGCATAAAAAGTTGGCTTCACTCGGTGCGTTAAGAATCAATTTTGTTTTTGCGGCTTAATTCATGACATATTTCTTGATGATGTAACCCTTTAATTACATAATTCATTGATATCTGCTTTGTTAATGTAACATAATTTATTTTATTCTAGTTTTTATATTTTATACAAATATCTGCTTATAATTACATTTTTCTTAAAAAAAAATTAGATGTCATATTTATGTTCTTCTAAACTTAATTATTTTTTAATGAAAATGTTTATATATTTTTACAAAAAAAAAATGTCCAAAACATTTGCACTTCAAAATGCATCATAATACTTCTCAGCCATTTTTAGTTTCTCTATAATTTTGATATAATTAAATTTATTGGCTTGTGGTTTAAGCCCCAATCATTAGGGAGAGTAAATAACATAATTAACTTTGTTATGTAAACGTGATTAGCGAGTCATTTCGTCTGGGAATTATCGTAAAGTTGATTAGAATGAAGGCAAGCATGAATATTCACTACCAAGGTACATATTAACCATAACCGTTTATGTATGTATGCAGAGACTCAAATATCAATTTCTCAAATGTTTTCTTGGCCCCATGACGATAACTCGTACCATACGCCTAAAATTCCAGAGCCCTCACGCCAAGTGGAATCGAACCCTTGACCCGACGGGACTTCGGGTGACCCCGCCACCAATAGACCAAGGCTTGCTGGGCATATATATATATANAGACCAATGAGCTACGTACAAAAATCAATCATAAATTATAAAGACTGGTAAATTGACCAACTAATTACATTTAATAATTACAAATTTCATTGGGATTAAATTTTAATTACAATATAACTTATATTTTCTTAAAAAAAATTCTCCAAATGAAATCAAATATATTTTTGAGGCTAACTAGAAGATATTTTTAATTGGAACCAACCAACCTAACAAGGAGATTATGGTAATAAGCATTAATGTTATAAAATTAGCGGCAGCTTAATATAATTTTAGAAAATCCAATAAAAATTAATATTTCTCACACTAGAATAAAATAATATACATTCAACCACCAAGTTTACATGATACGTTTCAACACAAAAAACATGATACAAGCGCAATAAAATGAAAATTACATTCATAACATATTAAAAAGCATAAGTTTAACAAAAAGATGGCAGAAATAAATAAAAAACCACTATATATTGAGGTATCCCAAGCAGCAAATGCACAATGGCAGGAAATTAAGCAGCTTCTTCAAGCAGAAGAAAAAGCCAGAAGGACTCCTTGCTCTTCTCTGCTTCCATGGCAGAAAGGCATCAGAGAGAGAGAGAGCTCCTCCTGGAATGAACAGAATGCCCCTTCTACGTAGCCTCGCCACTCCATGAGCCCGGGCCATTCCCGTAATTAAAGCTACTGTAAATCGTTTTATCTTAGAAAGGCAGACAGGATGAAGCCAGGCATTACAGTAATTTAGGGGGAAAAAAAATGTTTTGTTTCATCTGTTCCACGTATTTTCTCCTTTTATTTTCTATAATCTTATTAAGNAATTTAGAGGGAAAAAAATGTTTTGTTTCATCTGTTCCACGTATTTTCTCCTTTTATTTTCTATAATCTTATTAAGGAGCTTATTTGTTCAGTTTATGCAATCTGTGCATTCTTGCTTTGATATTATGATGTAAAAATTGTGGGATTTAGTAACGATTTCTTTATTTTATGTTAGAATTATCTGTTTTTTAGGTACTAATAAGAATCTATATTTCTTTTTTGTGAATATTTTTTGTTAATCAGGCATGACAGCATGTCTAGGATAGGTCATGGCAGTAGAATTGTTCTCTGTGTTATTAATTTGACGAGAAATGTGTTGCTTTTGTTATGTATGCTTATACACTGATTGGATCACGTAATCTTCACTAATTTATACAAGCAAACTCAAAGGAAGTTATTTCATTAAAGATATTTTGAAATTTTATTATATTTTTCCATGTTAGAAGAGAGGCATAAAATTATGTTGAGTGTTGCTCAGATGAGAATACTTTGTGAAACGAATGTATTCGTGAAAGGGTTGGTGTAGCTCCAACGGCTGACTAGATTAGAGAGAGTTGTTTTAGATCATATTAAACATCGACCACCTGATGATATGGTTAGAACAGTAGATACGTTATATTCGAGTTATGTTGAAAAAACTAGAGATAGGCCTAAAAAGACTCGGGCATGTTGTATAAATTATGATATTAATTTATTAGAACTAAATGAAAATATGGCACGTAATATGACACAATGGATAAAAAGATTTATGTTGACAATGCCACTTAAATAAAGGCTTGTTATTGTAATTGTTGTTTAGGTCACCTAATTTTTGGGCGACTAACTACACTAACGGGATATAGCCATAAATTGGACAAATTTGTATAAATTTTTTAGTGTTTTGTGTGTTTATCTTCTACTTTATTTGGTTTAGCAAAGCAAAAGAAATATAAGGTTTCATTTTGTTGATGTTTGGGTTAGAAAGTAAATGTAAGTATTTTTATAGTAGATTTGTAATGCCAACACAATAAAACCCATTTTTTTTTATGAATTGACAAGTGAATTTAAAATGAACCACTCAAATGTACGTCATTCTAATACCCATAAGATGTTCACCGAAACGTTGTTGACATAAAACCCCACATTTTGTATCATATTTGTATTTTTTTTTTCATTTATATTTGTTTTTGAATATATTAAACAAGTTATTTTGGTCAAATTCGAGCCAGTGGCAATATAAGCATGCCAAGTCATAGTCATGCTTTACGACCTATTCAATAAATTGGTGAACCCATCAATCCAATTTGCACCCCTCTTGCAACTAAAGTACCCTCAAATTAACAAAAAAAAAAAAATATATATATAAAAAATTGAAAATTAAACAAAGAAAGAAGTAAAGGTGGGATTTGAAGTTAGCTATTATTGTTGGATTTCAACCACTAAACAATGAAACACTTTGAAGCACTTCATTGATTATAACATGACATGCAATTATGCATATTTTAAGCTAGCTTAAACAAGTTTCAGGCAAAGCTATAACTCAAAATTATTCAAAATTCAAATTGATCTATGCCTAACATACCAATTTTCTCCCAACAATTTCACCAAAATATTGCAACTATGTTATTTTCGAAGATAGATGTTACCAAATATGTTGATAACAAGTAATCATAATGATGATAATAATAATAATAATAATAATAATAATAATAATAAGAGTTAAAACAACTATAAAATCTACTTATATTGCTCTCCTATCTTATTCTTGTTTTCATTAAATAGTGTTATAAAATTGATATAATGAAATAATGAAATAATGAAATATATAAAAGAAAGAACACAGATCTTACGTGAAAAATCTAAGATGAGAAAAATCACAAGCATCAATGAAATCTATTGTTTGCACTCCTTGGTCCTTCGTTGATTTTATTTAATTTTATTTACATTACTTAAACCAAACCACCTTATAAACCCTACCCGTTATGTTTCATGAACATATGCAAAGGAATATTATATAGCTCGTCTCTCTAAACCATCTATAGCTAGATACCACGCTCTGCAAATAATCAAGGATGTTAACCACACTTTTTTAGATGTTCAGCAGAAAGCGTGGTTGAAGGAGCATATCCAAACCATCTTAAAACGCAAACATGGAGCACTAGAAGTTTTGGAAAATTTCACACAAGTGTAGACTCATCCGGAAAAGTCTAGAAGACTTGAGAAAACTCGAAGGTTATAGAAGAATTCAAACTTCTAGGAATTCTAAATGTCTCTTGATTATTCCAGAATAAGTTAGATGATTAGAAAATAAACTAGAAGTCTCTAGAACTCTTCAGAGGTTTATGAATGATTAACATGTAGAATACCTAAAAACTTCCTAGCCTATAAATAAGGAGAAACTCCTTCATTTGAAACTATCTTCGAAGGTCTTTTAAGCTTTTCTATAAGCAATACAATTCTAATTTTCAAATCTCTCCCTCTCACACACTTACCACTCTTCTAGGTTTGCAAGCCTGGAGAAATTAGATTGACATGGTGCTTGGAGTAACTGCTATGGCCGCACATTTGCTTGTTACAATACTAAGGNTATAAGGAGAAACTCCTTCATTTGAAACTATCTTCCAAGGTCTTTTAAGCTTTTCTATAAGCAATACAATTCTAATTTTCAAATCTCTCTCTCACACACACTTACCACTCTTCTAGGTTTGCAAGCGTGGAGAAATTAGATTGACATGGTGCTTGGAGTAACTGCTATGGCCGCACATTTGCTTGTTACAATACTAAGGGCATGAGAGTTGGTAGGTGAGCTTTGGTTCGAGCATGGCAAAAAATGCGCCAAAGAACAAGTGGTCGAGTTTGAAACCATTAACATTGAGTCGTTGCCACAAGGTCAATGTCATGAGAAGTGACACGATCCAGAAGCATCGAAGCCAAGGACATGATCTCTAGTATTGACTCTCGCATGTTTTAAGTGGAGGAAGTCATAAATGGCNATGAGCTTTGGTTCGAGCATGGCAAAAAATGCGCCAAGGAACAAGTGGTCGAGTTTGAAACCATTAACATGGAGTCGTTGCCACAAGGTCAATGTCATGAGAAGTGACACGATCCAGTAGCATCGAAGCCAAGGACATGATCTCTAGTATTGACTCTCGCATGTTTTAAGTGGAGGAAGTCATAAATGGCATAGGGACCCAAGTGGATGATATAGGCCAGAGGATGAATAACGTAGACAAAAAAGAGGATTCCACCATCCATAGTACGACGAGGGGCATGCTATTCCAACTAGAGCAATCCTTGACAGATGAAATTGCAAAGATGCATGCGGAGTTTATGTTAGAACTCAGCGGAATGTGTCAAGCCCATGAATTGGAGATGTGTTGGATTCTTGCACATATCAATAATGTGGGTGGAGATATGGCCCTATGTAAGCGCACATTTATGACTATGCCTACTTACAACACTAGCAAGTTTAGAAGGATTATGTGTGAGAAGTTTATGATAGAACTCAGCAAGATGTGTCAAGCCCCTGAATCAGAGATGTGTGGGATGCTTGCATCAATTGAGGATGTGCGTGGGGAAATGGCCTTAAGTGATATTAGCGACGACTTCCACTTATACACTACTGATTAGTGGATTGAAGTGCCAAAACCCAAAAGCTTTAAAGGATGAATAATGATATGAAATCTCTAACGAACAATTCCAAATTTTACCGGAGTTTAGGAAAAATTACAAACTAAACCACACCACAGAATAATGAGATCGCACCAATTCGATAACAAATCGGAACAAAAATTAAAGCATAAGCACAATCAAAGCAACTAGAAAAATACAAAAAAATTTACGTGAACAAACCCAAAAACGGGAACAAAACCACAGAGCCACTCCACTATAAATTTTCACTATGAAATTCAGAAGGTTTTACAAAAAACTCATACAATTTTTCTCTCCACACAAAGAAAACTTACAGAACTCGTTTCACAATCTTCCTTCTCTGATCCGATGTAANCAACTTTACCGGAGTTTAGGAAAAATTACAAACTAAACCAAGCCACAGAATAATGAGATCGCACCAATTCGATAACAAATCGGAACAAAAATTAAAGCATAAGCACAATCAAAGCAACTAGAAAAATACAAAAAAATTTACGTGAACAAACCCAAAAACGGGAACAAAACCACAGAGTCACTCCACTATAAATTTTCACTATGAAATTCAGAAGGTTTTACAAAAAACTCACACAATTTTTCTCTCCACACAAAGAAAACTTACAGAACTCGTTTCACAATCTTCCTTCTCTGATCCGATGTAAAAATCACGCCAAATCACCGAAATCCACCTCTTTGGCACTCCTCACCTTCACTGAGATGATAGTTAAAGAATACCGAAGGAAGATACAACAAACCCTACAATACGCCACTTGAAATCATGACTAAAAATCAATTCCCAACACCAATCGCTTCTAGCGCACAGGCGCCCGAACTTGGCGCCTCTGCGCCAAGCTCTCGAGAACCAGACACCTATATGGGAGCATATGTGCCCATCAGCTTTTCCTGTTCGGGCAGCACCCAAGCGGGCGCATAAGCACCCACAACCCAGCGCATAAGCGTCAAGTGCTCTGCTCGCTGCTCACCAAATCAATCTTCACTCATAACAATTAATGCTAAAAAACTTTGCAACTTCTTATGGAGACTTGAACAATACTTCGGGGCAATGAGTGTTGTGGATGAGGAGGTGAAATTTCAATTTCCAACCCTCTATCTCATTGATGTGGTCATCTTATGGTCGAGGAGAATGTGTGGAGATACGAAAAAGAGTATGTGCTCCATATCAACATTTAACAACATCAAAACAGAATTTAAAAGGGAATCATAACCCAATAATGCTGAAGATGAGGCTCGAGCTCGCTTGCGAAACAATCAAGATCAATCAAAAAATACATATAGGATTTTAATGATCTGGTTTTGGAGATCCTTGATTTATTTGATAAGGATTCCTTCTTCTACTTCATGGATGGCATCAGAGTTGAAGCAACACAGAGTGTAGATCTTGACATTGCTNCCAATTTCCAACCCTCTATCTCATTGATGTGGTCGTCTTATGGTCGAGGAGAATGTGTGGAGATACGAAAAAGAGTATGTGCTGCATATCAACATTTAACAACTTCAAAACAGAATTTAAAAGGGAATCATAACCCAATAATGCTGAAGATGAGGCTCGAGCTCGCTTGCGAAACAATCAAGATCAATCAAAAAATACATCTAGGATTTTAATGATCTTGTTTTGGAGATCCTTGATTTATTTGACAAGGATTCCTTCTTCTACTTCATGGATGGCATCAGAGTTGAAGCAACACAGAGTGTAGATCTTGACATTGCTNTGTAATATGACACAATGGATAAAAAGATTTATGTTGACAATGCCACTTAAATAAAGGCTTGTTATTGTAATTGNCGTAATATGACACAATGGATAAAAAGATTTATGTTGACAATGCCACTTAAATAAAGGCTTGTTATTGTAATTGTTGTTTAGGTCACCTAATTTTTGGGCGACTAACTACACTAACGGGATATAGCCATAAATTGGACAAATTTGTATAAATTTTTTAGTGTTTTGTGTGTTTATCTTCTACTTTATTTGGTTTAGCAAAGCAAAAGAAATATAAGGTTTCATTTTGTTGATGTTTGGGTTAGAAAGTAAATGTAAGTATTTTTATAGTAGATTTGTAATGCCAACACAATAAAACCCATTTTTTTTTATGAATTGACAAGTGAATTTAAAATGAACCACTCAAATGTACGTCATTCTAATACCCATAAGATGTTCACCGAAACGTTGTTGACATAAAACCCCACATTTTGTATCATATTTGTATTTTTTTTTTTTCATTTATATTTGTTTTTGAATATATTAAACAAGTTATTTTGGTCAAATTCGGGCCAGTGGCAATATAAGCATGCCAAGTTATAGTCATGCTTTACGACCTATTCAATAAATTGGTGAACCCATCAATCCAATTTGCACCCCTCTTGCAACTANCATTTATATTTGTTTTTGAATATATTAAACAAGTTATTTTGGTCAAATTCGAGCCAGTGGCAATATAAGCATGCCAAGTCATAGTCATGCTTTACGACCTATTCAATAAATTGGTGAACCCATCAATCCAATTTGCACCCCTCTTGCAACTAAAGTACCCTCAAATTAACAAAAAAAAACAAAAAAATATATAAAAAATTGAAAATTAAACAAAGAAAGAAGTAAAGGTGGGATTTGAAGTAGCTATTATTGTTGGATTTCAACATTCAACCACTAAACAATGAAACACTTTGAAACACTTCATTGATTATAACATGAAATGCAATTATGCATATTTTAAGCTAGCTTAAACAAGTTTCGGGCAAAGCTATAACTCAAAATTATTCAAAATTCAAATTGATCTATGCCTAACATACCAATTTTCTCCCAACAATTTCACCAAAATATTGCAACTATGTTATTTTCGAAGATAGATGTTATCAAATATGTTGATAACAAGTAATCATAATGATAATAATAATAATAATAATAATAATAATAATAATAATAATAATAATAATAAGAGTTAAAACAACTATAAAATCTACTTATATTGTTCTCCTATCTTATACTTGTTTTCATTAAATAGTGTTATAAAATTGATATAATGAAATAATGAAATATATAAAAGAAAGAACACAGATCTTACAAAAAAATCTAAGATGAGAGAACTCACAAGCATCAATGAAATCTATTGTTTGCACTCCTTGGTCCTTCGTTGATTTTATTTAATTTTATTTACATNCTCTCCTATCTTATTCTTGTTTTCATTAAATAGTGTTATAAAATTGATATAATGAAATAATGAAATAATGAAATATATAAAAGAAAGAACACAGATCTTACGTGAAAAATCTAAGATGAGAAAAATCACAAGCATCAATGAAATCTATTGTTTGCACTCCTTGGTCCTTCGTTGATTTTATTTAATTTTATTTACATTACTTAAACCAAACCACCTTATAAACCCTACCCGTTATGTTTCATGAACATATGCAAAGGAATATTATATAGCTCGTCTCTCTAAACCATCTATAGCTAGATACCACGCTCTGCAAATAATCAAGGATGTTAACCACACTTTTTTAGATGTTCAGCAGAAAGCGTGGTTGAAGGAGCATATCCAAACCATCTTAAAACGCAAACATGGAGCACTAGAAGTTTTGGAAAATTTCACACAAGTGTAGACTCATCCGGAAAAGTCTAGAAGACTTGAGAAAACTCGAAGGTTATAGAAGAATTCAAACTTCTAGGAATTCTAATTGTCTCTTGATTATTCCAGAATAAGTTAGATGCTTAGAAAATAAACTAGAAGTCTCTAGAACTCTTCAGAGGTTTATGAATGATTAACATGTAGAATACCTAAAAACTTCCTAGCCTATATATAAGGAGAAACTCCTTCATTTGAAACTATCTTC
>JXCR01099025.1:0-19775 GCA_002079205.1 Phalaenopsis hybrid cultivar
AGCCACAACTTTCCCAGAGTTCAGCTGTACCATGGGAAAAGAATTCAGATTAAAAAAAAAAACAGATTTCAATACAAGAGAGGAAACAAGTAGACAGTAATAAAACATAACAGCAATTTCTTTTGAATTAAAATGGTTAATGGATTTAACTGAAATTAGCATTGCCTGCTTGTTTAGTATAGGAGAAATTGAATGACAAAGTACTCTAATTTTAATAACAATAAATTGAAGAATGAAAACAGCTTAATAATGTTCGCAAATCAAATTTTCATAAGCTCTATATGGTTGGAAGAGCCAGAAGAATATGGTAATGAAAATGATAAGGAAATTGGATTAAATATGCTTTGCCACATTGTTTGATTGAGGAAAATTCATGTGAAAAAAAATTGTTTCATGTTGGTTGGCGAGAAATTAGTAAGGTTTTTTATTCCGTAGAAGGGACAAACGATTCTTTTCCTCTGTCGATGTTCCGGTTTATCACTAGGATTATGTAGAGAATAGCTAAAGATAAAAGGGCATTTGTTCAAACTTTGAAGGTAAATCCAATTTCCCATTAATACATATGAAGAAATAAAAAAATTCTAAAATCATAACTATTAAGTTCAAAAACTGTACAAAACAAAATTGTTGGCACGGATCTCGAAGCAATCGAACGACCCGGAAGAAGGCCAAACGATCGGGATGTTCTACCATCCCACAACATACCACGAAATCAAGCATCGGCCAACACACTATGGCGGGAGATCCTCCCGACTGACCAAGAGCGTAGGCAGGGACCACTCGTCGCCATCAATCTGTCGATCCACTTTCGACACAGTTGACAAGATCGACACTCAACCGGACGCCTCAATCGACCAACCCATGACATGGTAGCCACTCAGTCACCTCAGTCGAGCATCTACCAAATTACAGTCATATTAAGATTCAAATCCTGATACCCATATAATATGAAAATCATATAATTAGTTAGAGCATTAACTTTATTACGAGTGGTTTCCATAAATGATCCCTATTTTCTGTAATTGTATAAAATACGCCAATTTAAAAAGGAAGCAAAAATAAGAACAAAGGGACTTTCACCGGTTCTCTCTATAAAAAACTCATGGCTTGTTTTACTCTTTTTTCTCACTTCCCTCCCTTACTCAATCCTAAAATCTCAAGGAGTGTTTAAAAAAACAATTTAGAATTCAATATCCTAAAAAGATGGTGCGGTGAGCGTGGATCATGCCACAGATGAGAAGTGGGAAAGTTAAGAAGGAGAAATTTCCCAAGAGAAATAACACACATGGAACCCAATAGAGATACTACATAACTAGACATCCATGCACAGGTTCAGAGCTTACAAGCCCAAATGACTCTCATCATTGAGCAATTTGAGGTCCTCAGAGAAGCAATCACTTAAGGAACGGCAAGGCGTCTCGTCTGGAAGTGGAACCTCAAGGGGTCTATCCCCAAAGGGCGCCACTGAGGAACCCGCCTATTCCAGACAATCAGGTCAACAACCAGCAGACAGAGAGAAGCGATTCTCAGCACATCGACATAACGGTGTCTTCGTAGGCAAATAAGCGATGGGAAGAACGGATTAAAGTGCCTGTACGACAGCTCACAGAAGGGGCTTTTAAGCGCCAGATTAAAGAAGCGGTATCACCGCCCAAGCTGAGGATCCCTCGCCTGAATTCTTACAAAGAAAGGACCAACCGATTGACCACATAGCGTCACTCAAGTCATCGATCGGTCTGCTCCAGATCGACGACTCCATAATGTGTCATCTCTTCTTGACCACCGTAAAGAAATCGACCCTTCGGTGTTTTAACGGTCTGCCAACCAACACCATCTGAAGTTACTATGAATTCAAAAGACTCTTCGTTTCACACTTTTCAAATGTACAAAAGCCGATGGAAAACTCAGGCCCCGTTTGGAGCAGCTTAAAAGTGTGGGCGGCGTTTTGAAAACGCTGCCACACCGTTTGGTTAGCACTTATCACCAGCTTATGTAAAGCAACTATTTTGAAAATACAAAAGACGCGGATCGCGGGCCTACCCCGCAGTCCGCATTTTGCGAAATAAATTTTTCGATTTTGCCCCCGCTCCCGTGATTCCTCCTTTCTTTTGCCCCCGTGACTATTCCCTTTCCCTTTTTTGCTTTCGCTCCCGTGACCTAGCCATTCGGTGGCTATTCCCCGCCGGATCTGCTGCAGACCTTCGGACGCCTCCATCTGCTGCATATCGCAATCTCTTCGCAGACGCCTCCATCTGCTGCAGATCGCAACTCTCTTCGGACGCCTCCATCTGCTGCAGACCAGAAGTCTCGCGAGTAGCTCTTCGCACCTTCTTCGGCTCGCCGACTAGTTTTTCGCATTTCCTTCGGCTCGCCGATTGGTTCTTCGCATCTTCTTTGGCTTTTCTCTTCCGATCCGGTTAATCTCTACATCATTTTTATGAAATATTTATACTAACCTCATTTTTATGTCGCTATTACATGCCAAAGTTCTGCATTTTAGGTTGCTCTCTGATTTTGCTCTGCTCTAGCTACTCTCTGATTTTGCTCTGCATTTTAGGTTGCTCTGCATTTTTATGTCGTTGTTCCCTCCATCTGATTTTGCATTTTTCTTTGGAATTTTCAGTAGGATTTAAATAACTCTGCACATTTTTTTGGAGTTTATGTAAGGATTGATATATCTATGTTTTCATAATTTTGAGTAGTTTATGGAAATTAATTGTTCCTGACATGAGTATGAGAAGATTTCAATCTCTTCGTGTTTACTTTGTGTATGGATTTGAGAATTAATAAATCTAACTGTTGCATAGCACTTTCGTGAAAAAATCATGCCCATAACACAAATTAAAAATTTTTGGGATAAAAACCTAACTAACACACGATTTTCTATAAAGTTAATGGAAATGTACAAACCTAACACACAATTATTATGTGTTTACATTCATGATGGTTGTATGCAAATATGAAAGTTTAAGGAAAGATGGTAGTTATATTCATATGTACTTTTGAAAGAAGAGTTTAGGGTTATTGAAGTTTTGTTGGAATATCTGCTGCCAGGCCTTTGCTGGTTGTTTTATTCATTACGTGTTTGAGAGTTTGAAGCTCTGTTGGTTTTGTTTATCTCATTGGGTAAATCTTTAGCAAAGTTAATTTTTTTTCCCTCGATTGCTCGATATTCACGTTTGTTCGTTAAATACTTCTGCTTGATTATAGTGTATTCTTACTGTCTTGATTGAGAATGAAGATTTGGCATAAAAGCTCCTTTATCACTCTTGCCTCTACCCCTTTCATTTGCTTTAGCCGGGATTATTTGTTTATTTGCTAGCATAAACTAAAGAACTCATTTTTTGAGTAAACTAAAAAAAAAGTGAGGGAGGGGGTGTTATTCTAAGAATGCCACAAAAGCTTTCTCATTCACTCCTTTCATAGGATGGTTTACTCTTTTTTGTTTTGACGGCATTGTTTGATAAACCACGTCGCATTTATATTATTCACACAAGTTCAATGCGACGAGAATATCAATTATAGGAATATGCTTCCACTATTAGAAGTTCGGATTTATGATTTTTTTTTTGGTATATGGGAATCTGCTATAAGCAAATGCATGTTTTTATTTTAAAATTTTTAGAGGGTAGATATAAAAATTGTTCTTTTATTTTGTGATTTTTTTGCCATGAAAAGAAATATTTTGTGTTTATCCGTTAATCTGACAGAACTCAATGAATAAAGCTAAAGAGGCTAGAACATCAGCCATGTGGGATAGAGAAGTAACTATCATATTTTGTGATTTATGTGTAAGGGAAGTTGAGGTGAGAAATAGACCCACTACATTTTTAACAAAGAACGGTGGTGAAATATCTTGGTTAAATTCAAAGAAATGACTGAAAGAGATTATGATCGCATGAAAATGAAGAATAAATGAGACCAGTTAAAGAAAGATTGAAAACTATGAAAAGAACTGAAAAGAATATCAACGGGAATGAGTTGGGATCCAGTTAAACGCACAATAGATACACCAGAGGAATAGTGGGCTGAGAAATTACAGGTGCATAAATAATTATTTTTATTTTATGTTTAATTTAATTTCGCATTGAGTTGACACTATTTTATTAATGCACATTTGTTATCTATATCAGGCAGTGCCGTCAGCAAAAAAATTTAAATTCATTGGCATTGATCCAGTAATGGAGGAAAAATTAGATGAAATGTTCACTGGGGTTGTCGCTACAAGAACTCATGCGTTCACCCAAAATGATATAGGGTTTGGCAGCTCAGCCCAAGAGATGAATACCGTGCAGATAGGTGACTCAGGAGACCGTCTTAGCCATGTTCACACAGATGTTCAATTCACTAGTGTGCTTAAGCGTCCCAGAGTAGAAAAGAAGAACAAAGAGGTTGTTTTCATTAAAGGCATTACTGATGCACTTGTTAAAACATGCAAAGCTCAGTCTGCTTCATCGCAGGACAGCTCAATTGATGAGTATATGAGTGTCTTCAGGTCTTCAATACATATTCTGATGTTAAGGCAGACGATGATGACTACATTCAATACGTGAAGATGTTACAAGATTCAACCATCAGACAGTTTTTTATGAAGTTGTAACCAAAATACCGAGTGAAATACTTGCGATCTTTTATGGACGACTGAATATTTGAGTTATTATGTACTTTAATTTCTATTGTTCTATATTATGTTTATGTGATGCACACTTTTTTTTATCTCCTTCGTGAATGTTTTAGACAGTTCACATTTCTATGTGGCTGTTGTTCCTGTGATGGTCAATTTTATTATATATATATATATATTTTTTTTTTTTGCCCAAAGTTCATGTATTCTATTCATTTTTCATAGCATACTTTTGTTCTTATTACTAAAGTTAATTCATTTTCCTTTTAATAATTTTGTAGTATGGATGAAGAAAAAATCAATCACATACGCACAGTCGCAATTACCCGTATCTTATTGTATTATTACTATCTTAAACACGACCGAAACTCATGTATGACTTCAACTCAAATAGGAGACAGATGGGTTGATGAATTATTACGGGGCCATCCAACACGGTTCTTTAATATGTTTCGTTTGACACAAGAAATATTTCATGATCTGCTAAATGAACTCCGGATCCATCATGGGTTACACGGCTCTGCAAGAACAACCCCAAGGGAAGTGCTTGCAATAAATCTATACATCTTATCTCAAAATGAATCAATAAGAGGGGTTATGGAGAGTTTTCAACATTCATCTGAAACCATCAGCCGATATTTCTCAGTCGGTTTGAACTCTCTTGTGAGTTTGGCCCAGAAGATAGTGAAGCCCGAGAATCCAACGTTCAATTCAATTCCTTCATAAATTGCAAATGACCTTCAATACATGTCATTTTTTAAGGTTTGTCTTTTACCATCACATTTATCTTTCTACTTTTATTATATTACAATTTAAAAAAAATTTTAATTGTAACTCTAGGATTGTATTGGAGCTATTGACGGGACACACGTCAATGCACGATTATCTAATGAAGAAAAAGTTGCGTACATCGGACGGTGCGACGCCCCAACACAAAATGTTATGATCGTATGTGATTTTAATATGTGTTTTACTTTTGTCATGGCTGGATGGGAAGGAAGAGCCCACGATAGTCGTGTTTTCAAGTTCGCTACCAGAAACTTGAGACATGGATTTTCGTAGTCATCTCTGAGTAAATACTATTTAGTTGATGTTGGATATCCATTACAAATGAGATATCTAAAACCCTATCCAGATACGAAGTACCACATTCCTAATTTTGAAAGATCTAGTGGTGTCGCACGAGACAGAAAAGAGATTTTTAACAAAAGACACTATTCATTGCGGGGCGTAATTGAAAGAGCGTTCGAAGTGTGGAAGAAATGGGTCATATTATGGGATATGTCGTCTTACCTTTTTCCAAAGCAAGTACAAATAGTTGTTGGCACAATGACGCTACACAATTTCATCCGACGCCACCCTTCCAGATCAGATACGGAGTTTGCCATTTTAGAAGATGATTCAGTGCAAATCTCACCTGAAGCATTTGAATATCATGTGGGACGTTCAATACATGAAGAGTTTGGTTCAGAAGATACATGCACTCGAGAGGGTGAAGGTGCATCAGAGATGGCGACTTTACGAGAACAAATAGCAGATGATATCAGCCGGTCGTGAATGAAGTTTTTTACAACATCTCTTTATATGATATTTAATTGTTAAATTGATTAATATCACTTTTGAAACACTGTGCAGTTTTGGGATGAAATTGGTTGTTACGTTTTGATAGAGAAAATGTTATGATCACAATATTGGGAAATTTACAAATGTTCTTTTCAATGTCTTTAATAATTTCAATTTTATTAAGTATTTGTTGTTTCTTTTATTAAGTTTGTAATATAATGATTCCAGAATTCATATTGCTGAAGAATAAATTAGCCATGAATTATATTCCAGAATTCATATTGCAGCTTTAAAACAATTTCTTTAAAATAATAAGTTTTTAGTGAAATGATTTAATAGTTTTGGCAAGATTCTTAAAACAATTTATTTATATTCAATGAATCTTCATGGGTTCAATCTTTCTGATAACTCACTCACTAGCATATATGTGTCGCATTTCCTAATCACATTTGATATGCTGAAGGATGCGATTATGTTTTTATTCCTATAGATTTGGTTTTAAATGAACATAGAAATTGGTTTTGATTTTCTTGGTCATATTGCTTTGGTCGCAAATTTTAATTTAGTGGGCTTAATACAAAGGCAAAATTTTGGTAGCAAAGTTTAATTTTGATGAGCTTAACACAAAAGACAAAGTTTTGGCAGCAAAGTCTAATTTGGTAGGGTTAATACAAAAGGTTTTCTTGGCCATATTGCTTTGGTAGCAAAGTTTTCTTGTATTTTATGTATATTTTGCTATAATCTTGAATTTGCTGCGGGTAAAGTTGTTTGGTTATAGTTGTTCTTTAAGCATGAAGTGGTTTATAATGTAAAAAAAAAGAAAAATGAAGCTTATATTAGTATGCTTATTTTAGACAGGTTTATGGTTGACCAATGCTAATGATTGTATTGCATATTCATCTAGGTTATACTGCACATTCATCTAGGTAGGTTGGCATGCCATGTAACAACTTTGCTACTCTGGAACTAAACCGATCTCATCGAAATAGCCAAGTTACTATTTTGGTACATTACTTTAAATGTTTTTATATTCATTATTTAAGCTGACTATTTGATGGCTATGGGGAAAATAACAGGGATCTGACCATCTCTTTAATGAGAATTAAAATTGTCTTCAAGCCTTGTTCTAATTATTTGAGTGTTAGATTTGTAAATAAAGTTGCATTTGGGGATGTATGAAAATAATTTTATTAATACTTGTGATATCCATATAGTCAACAAGTTATTTTTACTGAAGCTATTATCACATGAGACTTAGTATATTTGTTTCTTGTTATGACCAATCAATCGCTGCCGAGCTCATTTGTTTGCATGTGTCAGGTTGGATGATTTACAGACATACATCCAATTCTCACATTTATGTCCTATCACATGGACTTCATTTCTTACGCATTTGCCACTTTACGCAGATATGCATTGCGTTTTTGGGCTAGATATCTATTGATGGAAGGGTTCAAAAGCCCTTTTGAAGGCCGATTATTTGTTGATTTTCTGGGTTGATCAAATGCTGTATTTTTTAAAGGATTCAAATGTGTTGTTCAAACTGAATACCTACTGTTTTTTTGGTTGAAGAGTTCGAATGCCCATTTGAAGGCTGAATATTTGCTAGCTTTCGAATGGATCAAAATTCTATTTTTTAGGGATTTAAATACTCTTTTTGGGCTCGATAAATGTTGATTGGGGAAATTTTAAATGTTGCACATGAAGTTGTACAGTTGTTTTGTTTGGTCTTTTAATTGATGGATGATGCGTCTTTGGCTGAAAAAGAAAAATTATTATATTTGTTCAACCTCTGTTCTTTATTGTCCTGTATTCAAAAAAATTTGACACTTTAGGATGGCTTAAATAATTACAACAACCATTGTTTCATTTATTTTTTTGATGATGGAATTGGGGGAATCCATTTGGGACCTTGTTGTTATCAGTTTTTCTTCCTGATCGAGAAGGAATTTCTGTTTGGATTTGGGATCTTGTTTGTTGACGTTGTCTTGTCTTTATTGCTCATATGGTAGTAGCTTTAACATTGATGAGATTGTTATCATGTCAGTTGGGAGAGTTGGTAGCAGCTTTAACATTCATGAGGTTTTTTTACATGTGCAATCATGGCTACCTGCTTAGAGATTCAAAAGTGATTTTAAGTTGACTTGCTTCAAATTGTAAGTATACCTGCTTGGTTTTCAGTTGATATGCAGTGACTTCTATATGCCTTGGCTTATATGTCGTGGTTTATATGTCATGGTATGCATGAAAATTATTAAGATGTTTATATACATAGCACTCGAAGCATTTTAATAGTGAGCTTATTTAGAGGAGAAAAAAGTTGTAATTATGTTATTGAGAAAAAACTTCGATTTATGGCTGGTGAAAGATCCAAATGCAACAATTTTAGTTTTAATTTCAATGTTCATTCTCTCAGGTTCTATTTAATTGTGTTTACATAAATATGAATTGAAGCATTAAATTTATGGATGGTAAATGATGTCAGTTCATACAAACTGCAAAAGCATATTTTGGCCTAAAGGTTTAGGGCAATGTCTATTAATTGTTCAAACAGAAAATTTACAATTCAGGGCATTCCCCAATTTCTTTTCAATATAACTGTTCGGGATATACGTTTGTTTACAGCATTACTTTCCAAGAGATCAAACATTGTCACCTTGTTTTTAATGTTTATTACTTTTATTCATATAATAGTGAAGCACCTTGCATGGCCAAAGAAGTTTGTTCCAACCATTGCTTCCACAATTTGGTATGTTGAGTTTTTTTTGTTATTCTCTCTGGTTTTTGATTAATCAACGCTTTTTATAATAATTGCAGGATAATGAGCTCGAGATATTCAGGGAAGTCAGGGCAAATGATGTGTCAATGTGGGCTACCGTCATTGATATTCACATCACGACAGACACATAGTTACGGACGACAATTCTACAGGTGCCCGCGTTGAGGACAAGGACCGGACGACTGCAAATTCTTCAGGTGGGTCGACAGTGGAACTATTTTTACGATATCTCAATTGGACACAGCTGCTAGGAGTTCAATAGTACAACAACGAAACAACGCCGTATGTGGTTCGAATTCTTCCATTTCTACGATATCGCAGTCAAACAAGTTTGCTCAGGGTTCTGGAGTGTCAGATGCAGGTGGTATGGGCCGTGATATGCTGTTACACTATAAAGATAACATTATCATATTTTTACTTATCATTTTAACATGTTATTTTTTTTATGGGCTCTTATTATACTTTGTAGTTGTATGTGCTGGTGCATTTGACTTTTGTATGTGTAACATATTTGTTTGATGTGATCAAATATGTTTTAGTTATATAAATATAAATCAACTTTTTGGTATTTGCTTGTCTGAACAATGATCTTTAATTTTGTTAAGAAAAAAACAAATTCTGCTGCACAGATTATTCATTTAATTAAATTTTTTTTTCAAATAAGCTGTTTACAAAACGCACTAACCAAACAGCTAAACTGTTTATGCAGAAAAGCGACAGAATGATCAATTTTCCAGAATCAGCTATTTTTTATAAGCGCAAACCAAACAGCCAGACAGCTTATCTGGATCAGCTGTTCATCAGCAGATCATCAGGATAAGCTGTTTATCAGCAGAAACTGGATAAGCTGCAGCTGCCCCAAACAGACCCTCAGACACTCTGCTTGGCCTCAAGTAAAGAGAAAATGAGAGTCTGCAGACCTACATCGCCGGCTTTAAGAACATGTTAAGTTAGAAATCTGACGCCTTACATAACCGAAGCATCTTTGAAATGAGGAGTCTAAAGCAAGTGATTTAGGTATGAACTAAACCTATTTAAACTTACTACTTTTGCAGAGGTATTGGAGATGGCGATTGTGAGCATACTCATCAAATATTTTCAGGTTTCCCCTAAGGGTAAGCGATAGTCGTCCGACCATCCCTTGAAGAAGGGGAAAGAAAGAGGCGAATCACGGAAGGTGAAGGACAATCAGTCCTTCGTCAGTCGCCCAAATAACAACTCTCGATTCCTGGGATCAAAGGGTGAATGATCGAGGGCACCACATCTGGAAGCGACGCTCTGATCAACGCTCGACTCAATATTACGAGCGAGCACATGTTTACTAGGAAATGAAGGGTTTAACGCCTCTCAACATGTCAATGGTCGAAATAATCCAGACCATCCAAAATAAAGACTATTTAAAACCGGCCCCGTCGTTGAAGGCGGCATGATCTCACGAGATTTGAAGAGATACTGTCAATATCACCATGACCACAACCACAACACGGAGGGATGTCGTCAACTCCAAAATCTAATTGAGGAGCTCATTCGCGCTGAGAAGCTCAAAGAATTTATTGTAGTTAGCGCACACACATAGCGGCAGGGCAAAGCTCCAACAAAAGACCCTCAAACGAGATTGTCTAAGCGAATGAGGTTCATGTAGCATAAATAATCCCAACCCCGACCCTCCAGCTTGAAAAGACAGCGTTCGGAAGAGGCATGCTATGTCGTCCTGTATATACGTAACCATTTACCAATTGTTGCACAGATGCTGAACTCCCACCAAAGGAGAACCCCACAACGAGACGAGTGTCGTCACAACAATGAATTGCAACAATCAAGCGGGTAGTATTCTCGTTGATACACGGAGTTCGGTGAATATTTAAAACTATGTTCTATAAGATGGGCACGAAGGTCGTCCTATTGACAACACCGATCGACCCGTTCTTCGGATTCTCTAGGGAAAGGAAGGAGGCACTGAGCCTCATCGTCCTAGCCATCTATTGGGGAGAAACAAGAACGCAATATAACAGCACGAAGGAATTTCTCGTAGCGGAATCCCCGTTGACCTACAACTTTATCTTCGGTTAGCCACTCTTGAACAGCTACCGAGCGTGACTTCTACCTACCATGTGGTCGTAAAGTTCCTCGACGACTAGTAAATGATTACGGTTCGAGGGAACCTAGACTAGTCTAGAAGCTGTTTATTATAGCGGTTTCAAGCGTTAACCATTAACCACTCGATATCAAGATTCAGAGGGAGGAAGTCATGATACTAGTAAGGTTGTCCCCCAGATACCTGTGTCCGAGAAGAACGTGTAAGGTCTTCCTAATCAGTGAACATTTCGATATAGGGTTTGGGAGGCAGCTGATACGAACACTTGGGAGCAGTAAGAAGTGTTTGCTTGGACCGCAGCGGAGATGCCTGCTGTTTCAATCAATGCAGCAGCCACCAACTAAACATCAAACCCTATTACGGGCCGATCCATCAAAAAATTCGGTCCACCGCTAGAACTCTAGCCAAACCGATAGCGACAGAGGTGCAGAAGTTGTAATAGTCGGCTAGATCCACGAAGTCCAGTACACAACTTGGCTCTCAATTGATGTGATGGTCAATAAAGCCAATAATAAATGATGGATGTATGTTGACTTCACTAGCTTTAACGACGCTTGCCCAAAGGACACCTACCCCCTGCCAAAGGTTGACACCTTGGTGGACACATCAGTCGGATACTCGGTAATAAGTTTCCTGAAGGTTTGCTCCGGCTAGGATCAGATAAAAATGCACCCGACCAACGCAGAAAAAATGGAATTTATTATTGCACAAAATCTTCACAAGACATTTTGTTTTAATATAATGTCATTCGGGCTTAAAAAGGCCAGAGCGACCTAACAGCACCTCATGGCTAAAATTTTTCTAATAAAAAAGTAAAGAACGTTGAGTTGTATGTTGACGATGTTCTAGCTAAGAGAGATAGTCGAACAACACAAAGATCTGAAAGAAACCTTCAAATCACTCAAACAATTCAATATGAAATTGAACACCTTCAAATGCACCTTAAGGGCGTCGAACGGCTCAACTTCTTGTCAACTCCCGAAGAATCAAACTTCATATGATCCAACTTGATCTACAGATATGAGCTGATACTCATCATCATCACCGATAATGTGACTCGGTTTGCGAGTGAAAGACTTCTGCGCGAGGCAAGGAATTAACTTAAAGTTCATTTCGGTCTAACATCTTAGGACGAATGGGCAAGTCGAAGCAGTTAATAAACTCATTCTGAATCTATTAAAGAAAAAGATCGAAAGAGACAAGGAAAAATGGGTGGATCTACTACCAATGATTCTCTGGGCAATCCGAACGACTCCTTCTGCAGCAATCAGACAAACTCCGTTCATGCTAACCCAATGGACGATTGTGCTACCAATCGAATATGATTATCACAACCAAAGGATCGTTATGGACTCCTTGTTCCTCAGAGATGAACTAATTAAGTGACAGTATGCTAACATCGAAGGGGCAATGATAGCCCTCGATCTCAAGAAAGAAACTCAAAACCACTCAGCGCTCTGATAGAAGGAAGTCAAGAGGTGAATCAGTCGTTATGTCGACAAACATGTTTGGTAGAAGGCTTTTACCCTAATTGATCTTATCCTAAAAAAAAGTCAACCCAACAACCCAAGGGCAAGCAGTAGATAAGTTAGGCCAGACTTGGAGAATGTCTTATATAGTTATCCAAAACGTTTCGCATGGGGCATATCGACTGAAGATGTATATCGGAAAGGAACTACCATGGCTAATGAGTGGAAACGACTAAAAAAAAATTCCTTGAAAAACTTTTTGGTTTCTTAATGTATCCCTTTTATACATGACAAGAAGTATCGTTACTTATTGCAATTTCAATTAACACAATGAAAGAAGCTAATTTCTTACTTCAATGCCTCGGCTCTGAAACACTCGGGGGAAATTGATCCAACCTACCTGTACCATCTAGTAAGTTTTGCACTTCTATTTTCATATATTTGTAGGTTGCAGGGAGTATAACACAGATATAACTAACCAATACCCTCTAAATAACCTCCCTGACGTACGCAGTGTTGCGTACGTCTTACGTACGCAAATTTTTCTCCTAGCGAGCAGGTCTTGCTAGCCCTTGGAACCCACTCCCTTGTTGGGCTCAGGAACCATGGCCTCCAGATAATGGGACCTTTCACACCAAGCCTTCAGGATCCCCAGATGAGTCGATTTGGTCCGTCGGAGCAGGTTCAATCCTCCACCGATTCTCTTTCCTAACATTGCTCTTTTGTGAAGCGGAGAGTCCATGGCCCGCCTCGACAAGAATTTTAGGATCCACATAGAGCTCTCTCAGATCATCCTCCATGGTGTAATTCGAGTACTAGCAACAAATGTGATCAAGCTTGTGACCCTATTTATCAAGCTTGTGACCCTATTTATATAGCACATTGAGCGCAGAATTTAAGGGAATGATACTTATTAAACTAGTCTCCTCGAGCTTAGTATAATTGAATACTAATAATTTTCATTTCCTTTTCTTAGTTGTCACTTTCAAGTAGCAAACAAATTTGGGAAACTAATATATACACCAAAGTTATTGGCACAAATTTCAAAACAATCAAACAAGTCGGACAACAGCCAGTCAATCGGAGTGTCCTACCGTGTTGCAACCGACCGTAAAATCAAGCATCAGCCGACACACTATGGCGGAAGATTCGAACGATAGACCTCGCTTTCAGTCCCAACCAACCAAGAGCGCAGGCAGGGACCCTTGGTTGCGATCAATCAACTGATCCAATTTTTTTCATGGCTGACGAGATAGACACTTAACTGAGCATATGAGCCGACTAACCCATGGTGTGGTCACCACTCTACCGCTCACTTCAGTCGGTCAAATTCGAGCAAGTCGGCCAACAAAATTATCGTCATATTAAGATTTAAATTATAATACTCATATAATATGAAATTCATACGATTAGTAAAAACAACAATTGTATTACAAGCGGTTTTCATAATTTCTTCATGCAATTATATAAAATACGTCTATGTAAATAGAAGGCAAAAATTCGAACAAAGACACATTCACTGGTTCTCTCTATAGAAAACTCCTGGCTTGCTCTACTCTATTTCTCTATTTCTCTTTTCCCTCCTTCACTTAATCCTAAACTCTCAGGGAGTGTTCAAAAAAAACAATTTATGATTCAACAAAAGCAATACAATTCCCCTCAGTTCCTACATCCAAAAAAGGACCAAAAATAAACAGATACATGCGTTTTAATTTCTACTAAAATCAATTTGTTCAAACCCGAAACAGAAGATCAAGATGCGATTTTAAGGCAACCCAAATTTTCTTTTCTGCTTAATTCCTACAAATCAATACCAGCCAGAGATAAACACCGCTCAATGTAGATCGAATTCAAAGTACAAAAAACATAAATAGATCAAGGCATCACTAGGTGGTTAAAACATGGTTCCAAAAAAAAACAATTTTAAATCCAACAACCCTTGGCTAGAATATGCATTTCGTCTTTAAATCTTTCGTTCAGCATAAAATAAATTAGAAAACAATTCACATAATATTCGACTCATATCTTTATACGAAACCAAACATGTAACAGCAGTACGTTTCACTGTGCGCATAAGATTCGCCAGAAATCCACAAAAAACTAAGATAGGAAACATAATCCAAATCGATACATCAGCTTCGGATAACCTTCAATCCTAGTATCAAATCCCATTAAACTCTCATAAACAAAAACACAACAGAAAATATCAACGACGGAAGCAAAACCAGAGAAATTTGAGGAATCTAACTTTACCTTGCTGGTTTTCTCCGGGAGAAGGATGCCGGCATTGGTCTTCGAAGGAGGAACTATCTTCTCCACCAGAATGCGATTCAGAGAGGGGATCAATCGCTTGGCCATTTGCGGTCGCGATGAAGATTGAGAGAGCGGCGAAGACCTTCGAGTTCTGTTCGCCTAAGTTTCTCAGGGATTTAGGGTTTAAGGAGGGTAGAGGAGGCTTACGAATTTACATGAAGGCCACGTCTCTTGAGACGAAATTACATTAAGCTGTATTATTTCTGGAGTGATCTTAAGGGTATTATCGAAAATTAACTTTTTTATTTGATCTTCGGGAAGGTTCCAGATAAATGGTTTGCTGGAGGCCCATTCAACTAATCCAATATTCGGCTTTGAAAGGACTGTAGATAATCTTAAAAGGCTTTCAATGTTCATTCTATTAAAGTTGCTTTAAGAATTAAATTTTTGGGGTATTTACATATATACCACATAATTATTATATATAACATTTAAGCTTGTATGTTTATAGTTAAAACACTTAAAATTTTAATATCACATTAAAAATAATATTATTATTAATATAATAAAAGTGAAATGTGACTTCTCATGCATACATTAATGCTCCAAATTTTATGTGTAGATATTCGACTTTGCATTAGATATATAAATATATTAGAATTATATGATATTGAGCCTCCAAAGATTATATAAATTTTGTAAAGAATTTAAACTGCAGGAGTACATGAAGGTGTAGCTACCAAACCCCAAGTTATGATTTATTGAGCCTCCAATGATCTTAGTGGATGATTCTAGCACAAAATATTGACGAAAGTAGAAATAGAAATTAGAGTTAATATTATACTTTCATTATTTCTATGTTCAAAGTGTTGATGATAAGCTTATTTCTGTCGACTTGTGCATAAGAGCTCCCTTCATACTCATAACCCTTCCTCGAGAATATATTACACTTCAAGATCTTTCTTTCTCGTCTTAAGACACCACACCTCCTATACAGTCAAGAATTTACATCACATTATTACTTAGACTTGAAGGAAAAAATTTATAAGATGTTGATGAGACCTTCAATGCTTGAGGGTCAAAATGTTGGCTTGTAAAAGATGAGCATAAAATTAAGTTTTGCTAGATTAGAATGCTTAAATGAATGATTTGCTTTACATTTAGAGACAAAATGTAAAATAATTATATTTGTTAAATAATTGTAGTAGTTCCAATGACGGACAAAATTAGAGAGTCATCTTATATGGTTTCGTCACATTAAACATTGACCATTTGATGACCTTGTTAAGAGATTATATATTTAGATTTGGCTTATGAAATGTAAAAATAGACCTAAAAAGATTAGAATGTTTTGTATAAAAAATAATCCTAACTTAATAGAACTATATAAAAATGTGACACTCGATATGACGTAATCTAGAAAAAACATTCATTCAGCTGATCATCGTTAGTCAGATAAAAACCTTGTTGTTGTTATTTGTTAATATCATGTAAGTTTTTTTTTTTTGTAAATGAAAATAATTTAATTTAATATAAATATAAGAAAATTAATTTTGAAAAATGAGACGTTTGAAATCACTAATTCTCTTATAGGCACAAATTTTTAACAGATCATTCTCCTACCTAATATGAAGATTATATAAAGTTTAGATTATTTGAGTTACTAATTCTCTTATAGGCGCAAACCCCAATAGTTAATTACATCTTAAACAACTGAAATCACTCAAAAAAACTCTCAATTAAGATCGGTGTTTGGTCTTCAAGAATTCAAAGTTTGATGTTCACGATTGTTTATAGGAAAATCAACAAGAAATGACTCAATGTGGAATAAATATTTTTGGAATCCAAAAGATCGAAAGATATGAGATGTCACATATATTTAGAAGACCTCAGTGACTTCCCAAACTATCCTATGGTTTGATTTTACATTTTGGAAGTGAGGTTATTCAATGTTTTACTCTTGTAATTTATTTAAAATTTAGAGTTTATATTTACATGACATACAATCATGCAAATATCTTAAAAAGATAGAGGGATTTATGTTGTACCGAACAACAACATCAATATCCTAAAAAGAGTTAAGGCTTACATCGGACGATATACAACTATGGGAAGACCTAAAAGATAGTGTGAGGATTTATGTCATGCTTAAACGAATAACCTCGAAGTCCTAAAGGTTTATGTTATTTAAGTCCATGAAAAGTTTAGTAGAGGTTCATCATTTGCTTCATGTCTTATCTTGACTATCTTGAAGGTTAACAGCTGCTTGATTGCATCCTCACCTAATTCCATGAAAAGAAAAAGAAAACCATACATCAGGAGGTTTATCCTAGGTTCTTATCATTTGTTTGTTGTGATCCTGTAAAGTGTATTTTAAATTGATGATTGCTATTATTAAGTGATTAAAATGGGTGATTTTATTTTATATCAAACGACATCATTCAAGATCTCATGGTTCCATCATCGCGGCACAATTATTAGTTTTAAATTTATTTAGTCTAAAAAGCTGTTAAATTTTCTTAGGCCGGAGGACTTTTGTTAGTAACCATGAGTTACCTCATCCAAGAAATCCTCAGAAATTTGTAAAGGAAATTATTATGATTTTGTTACTTTTTTTATTTTTCATATATTTTTTCTTTAATATGAAGGTATATTTACTATATTAAATTATATCTTATTGAGTGGTTTTGTCTCATCAACACAAAATTTGATGTCGTCCGTTTTGTCTGCTTCAAAGTAGGTTTTGTGATTATCAAATGTCTCGACTGCAATTGGGTTTACCTTGCGAAGGCGCACAGGAAAGTTGTTGATGGCATGAGAAGAAACAAAAATGTAAGCATATGTGCACGATAATGAATATGTAAACAATCCAATGTGATGAATATGCATGTCATGCCATCTTTCATCTGCATGGAAAAATGAGTATAGCTTTTTAAGAGTTGAAAATGTGGTGTTTTTATGTGATATGTAAGATTTGGGTTGTGAAAAAGTAAAAAGGTAAATTTCAGGAGTTAGAAATGTAAATACATAGGAATTGGGTGGTGCCTATGTAAATGTCCCATCTTTATTTCAAGCTAGGTGTTAGAGTAATGTCCTCAGCTTGCCTTTTTGGGATTTCTTGAAAAGCATGGTCGCCACATTAGACAATGAATTAGGTATTGGTGATCACATTTATTTAGTTAATGGATTTCCAGATTATAAGTGGCTGTATTGGAAAAAATGTGATAATCCAAATTATCGGGGTCTAAGGAATGCTCCAGAACTCGACATCAAGATAGAGACGAAGGATTGCTTGAAAATTTTGCATAATTCCGAGTGTAGTTGGTGGGGATAAAGATTTCTTTCTTGAGGTGGGCGAACATGCAATAGAGAACTTTGAACTGAACTGAAAAAGATGACAACTTTCAATGGAAGAGTTGTACTTATATTTAGGGCAAAGTATTGTTGGAAGAATGGAAGTTTGGATCTTAGAAGACACAAATTGTTGATGGCATGAGAAGACACAAATTATTTTATTGTCATTTGAAATTTATCAATTTTATATCTTCTGTGTTTTTCTTACTCCAGAATTTGTCTCTTATTTCCATGAGGGACAACAAAACTTCAAAACATCAGGTATGCAAATGCTACATTTGATTCAATGCTTCAAAAAAATCTATATTTTGTTAGAAAAATTTTTGAAGCAGTGGTGGGAACCCAGCCGCTTACAAAAATGTTGAAGACTGAACTTTATCAGGTAACACCAAAGACTCAGAAATGGAAATAAAAGCATTATTATGAGGAATAACTAATTCATCTAACATTCCACATTTAGAAGCTAAACATTAAGAATGAAGATAAGTAAATGATACAAATGAACTGGTTAAGATAAGATGAATGTGCATCTAAGCTATATACAGTTTTGAACTTGTGAAAGTATAGATATGACATGTGAATACATCATATATTTGCATACCTAGGTAAAATGGTATGCATATGAAAATTAAAGTATAGGTATTAAACATGTAGATACATAAAAATTGAGTGACATGCATGAGAATATAAATATTTTAGAAGTTGGGCATGCAAATGCACTAAAATCACATGTGAGCACACAATTGTGAGAGCCTTTGAAGTTATACGATCGCGTTGGTTGAGAACATCCTTGCCACTTGCTCCAAGCTATCGACGATCAGTCTGATTCAAAGTGTTTGGTTACAGATTTGTAGTTCAAAGTTTTGATACATGCGACCATGCCCCGTCTTCATGTGGTGGATTGAGATCGATCATTTCACTCATTCGACTCCTCTTCACATGGCTTTGCAATAGATTGTTGGCACCGGGGCGTGACTAGATTTACCTTGCAAGGAATCACAGAAGGTTTGCACATTTCAAAGCTTAACTGTTAGATATGTGACTGCACAGAAATTGAGAGGCATGTATGTAAATTTATAAGAAAAGGGTGGTGTTCATATAAAATAAAATAAGAGAAAAAGGGAAAAAGTAGAGAGAGATTTCTCACCATATGTTAATGCAATGCACTCTGCAGTAATTATTATCATAAGTATTTAGCTAAACAAAGTCATTTTTCTATACAGGCATTTATGTACATATCACCCAATTCCTATGTATTTACATATCTAACATCCAAACTTCAATTTTTAAAAACATGCCGCCTTAACTATGCATGAAGACATATTTTTCACTTTAAAAAAAGTTAAAATAGTAATATTTTGAATGTGATATGAAAGATTTGGGCAGTGTATATGTAAAACTTTTCTTTTCTTCTGTTGATATTAGATATGTAAATGCAAAAGAATTGCATGGCAGGTTTGTAAATTTCAAAGCTCAAGTGTTGGATAACTAATAGTTAAAGAGAAACAATAACTTCACATTTTCATTTAAGTTTTTGATAATGTTGTTAGCACAATTTTAAGGGGAGTCGCCCGTTGGAAGCTGTCGATCGCCGGAATCGAAATCCCGTCGCCCGCTTCGGAAAGAAATTTAATATAT
>JXCR01099025.1:27055-46563 GCA_002079205.1 Phalaenopsis hybrid cultivar
AAAAAAAAAAAAAAAAAAAAAAAAATCTCACCAATCGATGTGAGCACAAGCTTCACAACACATCTTCACCTAATCTAAGTGTTAAATTAAATAATCTCTTCACCTTCTCACCTCACGGCGTGATTGCAAGCTTAAAGGAAAGAGCACATTGCCCGGTTGACTCCCTCTTAGTCTCGCCTCCCTCATATCATTAAGACAAAAACCTTTAATAATAGAAAAAAGGGGACAACTCAGGGAGTTCGGTGAGGAGAGGCCGTCAGTGAGGTGAGGCTGCCAGCGAAAGGAGGCTGGGGGCAAGGATCGATGAGGGGATTGTATAGAGGGAATGCAACTTTATGGTAACTGGTTGAGGAAATGTATTGTTTGCGTAACCTGGCGGTAACCTTGATAAAGAATGTAACCTTTGTTTAACGTGTACTGCTCAAATACCCATGATAAAAATTTAGACAGTAAGAATTCTTTAGGGTTCATTGACGTTTTCATTCGTGTCTAGGGCTTGCATTCCTCTCAAATGTTGAGGTATTTTTTAGGGTTTTGCATTTGGATTAAAATGGAGGACATCGACAAAGATTACGGCCTTGTTGGAAGAGGAGAATGTTGCGTAGTTTGACAAGGTGGAGAAGCCGAATGTGGAAGATGTTAAGAAGCTTCAGGTCAAGCTGCCAAAGCAAATGACGAAGGTTGGATGTAAGAAGAAGGATTTTGATGGATCCAAGACAGAGGGCATCGAATCCATTAAGAAGCCCAAAGTCGTTTCTAGGTATATTTGAAACTTTGATTTATTTAAAGTTTTGTACTTTTAGGAGAAAATTCTGAATGTTGAATTTTAAGCTTAAGTTTTAAAAGATCTTAAATTTGAGTTTTTGTAAAGTGGTTTTCAAATTAGGGTTTAGGGTAGAATGGATATTTTGATTCAATGAGTTTGATTTTCTAGGGGATTTTTACTTTGGTTATTATTTACATGGTTTAACATACAATAAAATTAATTGTAGATTTTTTAGCGCAAAATCAATGAACTACAGATTGTTGTCCATCTACAGTACGAGAAGCTCTTGATAAGGTCCAGCCAACTATTGACGAGCACACATGGAATAAGTTGGAAACCATGAGCTTGGTTCAATTTTTTGAACTCCCTCCATACCCTCAAGATCATATTATAACAATGCATATAATTAACTGTTGGAATATTGACTGAATGACATTTTAGCTGGGTGGGAAAGAGCTTAGATTTGATGTTGACCAAGTTGCCCTCTTGATAGACATGCCCAATAGAGGGTCACTCGCATGCTGGAATAAAACTTTGTCCAGTAGCATTGATGCGAGGCAAATGAAAACCCAACTTATTTATTTTGAGCCAGGACAGTCATCTTACATTTTTATAGAATTATTAATAAACTTTTTATGGACTAATTTACTTTTTCCTTCAAGTAATTTTAGAGTACCCAAGCAGCTGTCTTCTCTTTGCAAGGAAGTAGAAGATTTCAGCTCGTATAATTGGCATGCGACAGTGTGTGGCTTTTTGATTGAGCAATTGAACCTATGTACTATGAAACTTATGACAGATCAACCACTTGGATTTATTACTGGTTTTATTTTCCTCTTAACAGTTTGTTCTGACAATATTAATGAAATCTCTTTTCATTATTTTTTTTATTTTCATACCAAATATTTATTTTAACATGCTTCACACAACTCTGATTTTATGAGCACACGTCCTTGGTCGTGTCAGCAGTTCCTGAGGCTAAACCCCAAATGCTGAGATGACCAGTAAATGTTAGATGTAATGCTTTAAATATTCAACCAGCCTTCAATATGCTCAGCTCTGCCGAGGGGAATTAAATAATTTTCAATAGAAGTTGGTATTATGGTCATGTTATACATTGATTGCCCTTAATTGTTTGTAATTTTTTTGGTAGGTGTATGATTTTTTTTCTTGATGTAAAGGAAAGTGAACATCACTTACTTATCACTTCCCTTGAAGAGCCCTCCCGTCCAACAAAGCTTCTCCCACACCGAGAGACCCTTTACATACCACAGTCACCAATGCAGGTTGAGGTATCTCCTATAGTACCTTATTATATTGGTACTCAACCATCCGACAATCATATATTTGAACAGACGAGTTAAAGAATGAGACAAATGCTTGGATTTGAAGAGATACATGATTTATTGAAATACCAACAAAAAATTATTAGATTTTCAAGTATCCATTGGCAGTCGTCTGGCTCAGTTAGAGAATATAATTTTAGAATTTCAAGTCTCTGTTCATAGTCGATTGACAAAGTTAGAGAGAATGGTGACCAACCTAAAGTGTCATGTCGTGAGAGTAAGAAAAAAAATTAAACAAACAGATGGGGAATTAACAAGAAGATGGGTGAAAGAACCCCACAAAGAAGCTTGATCCAAAGCATTAAGGATAGAGTAAATAAAAGAAAGAAGGCTCTCAGCTCCACATATGTTGTTTTTAAAAGAAAGAGAAAAAAAAGAACCAATAAAGAAATCAGTTAAAAATGTATAGAAAGAGGAAGCAGGTGTAGACCAACAACCCAAATCTCCGTAAGAAGCGATTGCATTTGTACATAAAGAGGAGGAGGAGCACCGGCCAGTCTGTCATTATTTTAGCGAGGACTATCCAGACAAGGTATGGAATGTTTTCTCCAAGTATTTAAATATGGGCAATTAATATTATGATTTAATTATCTTACAGGTCCAACCAACATCACATGTTATTGACTTTCCTTCTAAGGATGAAATTACAGATTATATGTGGGAAACAATCGATATATGTTGTATAAAATACACAAACTTGTTAGTTCATCTAATTTTTTTGCTGTTCTTCATTAATTTTGTAATTGTTAACTGAAGTAATTTTATATTTTTAATGCAGGGGTGACCTTTTAATTGATATAGGACATGTTTCAATGCCGCAACGTTATCTCAATGAGTTCTTGGGAAACAGTTGGTTAGGCAATGAACAGATTGATTGTTTTGTCATATTAATGGAGAATAAGTGGTGTAACACACCACATCTATATAGATCGTACCTACATTTTTTGCCATGCCATTTGTTAAACTTTAAAAAATAATAATTTTGATTGTTTGTATTTATACAAATCTTACATGACCCTATTTTGAATGTTATTCTGTTATTCTTGATGTAGTTGTATAAACAAGGTAACTTTAAACCCTTCGTCACACATATTACAAAGGATGCTATCCAGAAAACAGAGTTAATACTGATTCCTGTAATAAATAATCAACATTGGATACATCTTGCTAGGACACTAACTGAGGGGAAATGGAGAGTTTATAACTCCTTACCCAACATAATGCATTTGGCCATCACCCAAAGCATTGTAAGTATTAACTATTGTTACATTGTAAATATAAATATTAAAATATTTATTTATTGACTCAAATTTAAACATTTATTCATTGCATTGTCTCAGTACTCCTTACTGTTGGGTTTTCTTGGAATTTACTATTGTTCATCCGTTCAACTTTGCAATGAGGTTTAATGTTTAATTTATTGTCCTTTCTACAGATTGTTATTCATAATAAAAAAACTGATGATCCAAGAGTGTTGCAGCTGGTTTATTTATCTTGATTGTCGAAACCGATGTCAGCTTGTTGGAAGACTTTAGAGAGGATCAAACATTTGGTGTGTGTGGGGTTGTATGTGATTGTGGATATTGTGTTGATATGCATTTTGTTTCCTCCTTCAGCTCGGGTTGTACATGAAAGTAGATATTCTGATGTTGTTTGTGAAAAATTGTTAAGCATATTCATTAATACAAAGAGAAATGGTTTTAGAAATTTTATATTTTGTGATCATGCCGTGAGATAATTGCAAAAATTCTGGTGCCCTATATTTTGTGATCATGACGTGAGGTATTGAGGCATTTGATTAGTAGCCATGACATTTTGATTATAAAATCTGTTGAAATTTTGATCAGGAATTACTGCCAATGTGCAAATTTGATGTGCATAATTGGAAGTAAGCTAGAACCAAATCCATTATGCTGCCAGCATTCTGCTTAGAACCAACTCCATTTTGCTGTTACTAAAGCATTGTGTTAAAGCATTGTGACTGAACCATTGACATATTCCCTAGAAGTAAGCTTAACACTTATTTATTGAACAAATTTTTTCATCAAGCTGTAAAATTTTGGAGCCCTCTAACTTTTCCAGCCGTAAGTTACTTATATCTTATTCAGCCCTGTAAAAACCTATTTCATGTGAATCATAAAAACAAATGCCCCAACACATAAAAAAAGAAAAAATACAAATGTTTCTTCAGAATTACAAATGCCTCAATACTGTTGCCATAAATACAAATGCCTTACAAACATCCTGATTACAGATTACTATTTACAAATGCCTCAATACAAATGCCTCGATACATCCTCCTCAAAAAAATTACACAAAAAATAATACTTAAATGAAATTCGTCATCCACACAACAAATTCCTCAATACAAATCACTTTGGCCACAACAAATGCTTCAATAATGTTGGTTACATCTTGATTAGAACCTGAGTAAAAAAACAAAATGACATATTTGTAAACCCTATTAAATAAAAACCTTGCAATTAAAGAATATGTCAAACTACTTACTGATCATGTATTGAATTTGTCATCATTGCAATGTAGGACTCGCTGTACCTTGGAGGAAATAAACTCTGCATTTGAAAGATCCAAAAATATTATAATAACATACATAACAGAACACAATTAACAAATGGTTATTATCTTTTTCCATTGTATATCAACCTGTGTTAGAAAAATAGGCAGTAACGATATGTTTGGATCAAACTTTACAAACATCGGGTTCTTGACTGGTTGAAACTTCTATCGGTTTACCTGTTTAATTGGTTATGGGTAAGAACTTGTTATTGGATAAAACATCCCAAAATCTAATTTTTTAGGAAAAAATACATTTTGCTCTTTTCTTTCTCTCTCAGTAGCCTTTTAACCTAGAATTGGATATTCCTCTAGGTCACATTTTGGCGGGATCAATCAGAATTGATTTGTTATTCACTGGATTTTTGTTTTTTAGCTTGTTTTCGTGAGTTTGAACCTCTTCTACTTATTATATCATCAATATCCAACGATAATTTTTTCATTGAATCTTTTATGCACTACTCAACCTCTACATTTCCCTTGGCTTTATTAATAATTAGATATGACATTTTTTGCATGTGTGTTTCAAATATTAGGTCACCTTTACCATCATTCCACATTTGTGACTGTTGGAAATGCTTGTATGCATCACTGTTATACACATCTCTTTTTACATTTGCGGACCATATCAATATATATTTATCTGAGATCTTCTTAATGTGTAGAAAATTTAGTACTCATAGAGAGTGTGCACATAATAGCCCCATCATTTTGAATTTTCTGCAGCTGCATTGAACCTCCAAACTATAATGATCAAAATTTACCACCCAAGTTTTGTTTGTCATGTGATCATCCAAATTATTAATAAAAAATCATTTCATTGTTTACAGAGGCGTATAATTGGATATCACATGATCCATGAATAAAATCTGTCTCAAATATATTATAGAGCTTCCTTGAGTAAAATACAGATGTCTGCCTCAATATAGGGCTGCTTTTAGCAACTAGAGTAATCACAGATTAATCGCACTTGTAATCTTTGTCCTTCTCATTACACCTCCATGTTCTCATGACTTGTTCAAGGCCCAAAAAATAATCAGTAATAGAACTTGTGGGCTTAGAACACTATGACAAATACTATTCATTGATTCACTTCTCTGGGTGGATAAAATTCCCATTCCAAATACATCCTTATTAAAGGCTGTAGCCCACTTATCTCTGATGTTGTACATCCCATCTAACCAAACGTTATCCTATAGATTACCAATCTCAATAATCATCTTCCATGTATTATCGAACTCCTCTTCAAACTCGCATTTGCTCATACACTTATTAAAAAGATTAGCGAATATTTTATTCGTTAACCCGCAGTGAACCTTTGCAGACAATTTCTTGTATATGTGCCACTGGCATAATCTATGTCGTGTATTTCACAAAACTTGTTTTATGGCTTTTCTCATTGCCCGGTCCTGATCAGTATATATTGTAATTGGATGATTGTCGCCCATAATATGGATAAAAGTTTTAAAAAGCCATTTAAACGACTCTATCATCTTTTATGAAAAAAATCCAATGTCAAAGAGAATATTCTACCAATTGTGGTTAACACCAATAAAAGGAGCACAACACAAGTTATATCTATTTAATTTGTAGCTAGTATAAAAAAATGATAGCATCACCAAAGTAATCATAATCATGCCTGGACATGCCATCACTCCAAAAAAACTCTTCAGCCTACTATTTTCATCAATTTCAAAGTCCCACTCAAACATGTTATCCTCAACACATGTCTCTGTGAACAGTTGCAATAAAGCATTGGCATCACCATTTTTAATTCTACATATCTCTCTTTGAATGAAATTGAAGGCATCTATCTTAATGCACTTCAGGTTCTCAACTCCCCCAACTTTGCTCCTTACATTTAGGTGTCATCAAACTGCAAAAAATATAAAACTATATTAAACTACTATTAAACTACTCTACAAATATTTTTCTACAAACAAACAACCTATAAATAAGAAACACACCCAAAAAATAAGAACACTACAATAAACCATAATAAGCACAACACAACAAACAAAACAAAAATCACACAACTTTACAAACATTCACCTATATAATATTCTTAAAAATCATACAACAAATAAGATCACCCTCAAACAACATTTTAATAAAAAATGAAGAAAAGTCTCCCAAATAAACCTCAAAAAACACCAAGGAAATCACCAAGAAACACAACAAAAAACACACCAACGAAAAAACCAAAGAAACATACCTAAACACACCAAGAAACAAAGATATACCAGTTGAAAAGCACAGAGAAATTTGTCTAAAAAAATACAGAACTACAAACACACAACTAATATACCTCAACTTTAACATTGACTTGTTCTCTGTTGGCCGAAAATGTATCTTTTTCGTCCCCGTTAGAAACGAAATGCTAGTTTTTGCGGTCCATCTTCAACATCAAAATGCAATAAAACAGTAAACCCCAGCTGCGCTGCTTAAATAGTAACATTCTCGTGCTCAGATTTTTGAAATAAGGTTATCATGTGGTTACAACAAATTTACGGCTGCGTGAATTGGCGAAATGCTATCGGAAATTACCGCCAAGTTACAAACCCGCGGTATAGAGCTTTGGATATTACAGAAGCGTTACACGGAAGGTAAATTTGGTTGGGCGGGGTCCGGAGGTTACCAGGCAGTTACACAGCCTCGGTACAGCTTGAGACACTCAGTTATAGCTCAGTTGTACAGCGTTGTACAAGGGGTACGCGGTTTCTCAAAGTTTCGGATCAGTTATAGCTCATTTACAACTGCTTGGTTACACGACACTTATGTATCAGAGAGTTATACCGCGGTATCAAACTGCTCGGTTACACGGAGCTTACAGATTAGTTATAGCTCGATTATAAATGAGCGGGTTGGGTCAACGGGTCACGTGGGTAATTTTTGAAATATTGGCGGTGGGATCGACTGTGCTTATGTGTCAAGCTGCCATTGGAAGACATACGCAGCACTGCGTACGTCTTACATGCACAAATTTTTTCCTTGAGGGAGAGGTGTGTGTGGATTTTTAAAGGCATTTTTTATTATTTTTATTAATTTATCTTATTATTTTATCTATTTGTTATTACTATTCCATTTAAATGCATAAAATTGAGTGTAATTCATTTTTGCTCAAAATCATATTAATATGTGTGTTCTCCCAGGATAAAATTGACTTTTCGGACACATTGCATTAACCGTTTTGTCATCCTTGATCATCTGGAATAATTCGTCAATGATTGGGCCACTTTGAGCTAGTTCGTGTGCAACGTGGCGAAGAGATCCTTTAGTTTGATCAAAGCCGTCTGACAAACAAAATGTCAGTCGGTCTTTGCCTGAGCGACATCTACAGTCTAGCAGAACAATCTCGACAGCGTACCTCTCAACACACACTTGAGGGTTTAAAATGGATGTAAAAAATGAATCAAATTTAGTTTTTTTTTTGAATTTTGGTTTGTGATTGATTCTTTTAGAAATTAATTTTAATTTTGATTTAACGGTGAAATGTATGTAAATGTGAATGTTAGTGTGACGTGTATTGCGATATTTCAAAAATTTAAATTCATAGGTCTGAAAGTTCTCCTTAGAGCTTCTTTAATGCTTTTGGGAACTAATCTTGAGTTTCAATGTGTTGATCTCAATCGACTCAACCAACAGTTGAAGATTTAAGACCATACACATGAGACTACAAGGAGTCAAGAAGTGACTCAAGTTTCTAGATGGCGTGGATCCCAATATTAGTCTTCTAGAAGAGTTAATAAGGAAGTCATATGGATAGATCATAGGCTTTAAAGAGGGAAACATGACTTACTCATACACCTAAAATATATAGTATTTTTAGACACATTTTTATACCTATTTTTGAGATATTGTATTTTAATAGAAGGTATTTGGGTGTTTTTCTTTTAGGTACAAGTAAAAAGGTGAAAAATACTAAAAGGAGTGAAAATGGATCAAATTTTGAGCAAAAATGCAAAACTGGTGCAAAAGTGTTTTGCGCCTAAGCACCCGTAAAACAGAGAAGGTCGCGCCTAAGCGCCAGAGATAATTATTTGACGGGTTAATTCATTTTGCCAAATTTTGAAGGGACATTTGAGGCACCTATTAGCTAAAGAGGGTGGTTATGACCACTAGAAATGAAAATATGGTTAAAATACTTGTGAAATAAGACATCCCTTAGAAAATACATTGAATCAGGACACATTTTGAAGGTACTAAGGCACCTCTTGAAAAATTATAAAAGAAAGAAGTTGGGAGAAAAGTGGGGGGAGTCCTGAGAAGTTCTTGAAATAGTTCATGGTGGAACTTTTGGAGAGATGTTTTAGGCACCATAAATTTCTTTTTCCTATTTGTTTTTAGTTTTATTGTGAGAGTTAAGAGTGTTGTAAGAGAGAAGAGATTCAAAAGAACTTTAAGAGTTTGGTGGAGAATTTGAGATAAGTTTTTATCTTTATTTTTAAACCACTTTTGGTTTTAATTGAGACTTCTTGTTGGTTTAACAATGATTTTTAATTTTAAACTATTGTGTAATTTTATTTTCTCCATGGATTCTGAGTCGTTTTCTTTATCTTTCTCCTTAAAATGATAAGTAATTATAGTGTTGGATGGAAGTTGTGGAGAGTATTAATATTTAATGTTGGAAGAAGTTATGATGAATTAATTCCATGTACTTCATTGACTTCTTGATCTGGCCCATCGAGATGTTAAAACTTATTGTGAGAACATGTAAGAATTGGGTTGGTATTGTCTCAATCAACAATTGGAAAGAATCATATGAGGTTGTATGAATGAGAATGTAATTCATATGATTTAGTGCAAATAAATAGGAAAATAATATTTGCAGGGTGTAGAGTTAAAGGACTTTAGAGTGACAGACTAATGCCCCCAACTTGGTTTATTGTTTTAGGTTCTGATACAAGATGTTAGCCCTCAGGTGGAGGGAATCAAGGGAACTTTAGAGTGAGAGCTAGTATCTTCCCTGCCTAGCCGGTCTTCAGAACTATTCAAAATTTAAATTAACCAATGTTCTTTATAACATCTCTAATAAGAGTAAAGAATAATATTGCTCCTATTTAGCACAACACAATTTGAATACTTTCACAATAGAATTTCTATACTTATTATTAATTCATGATAAGAAGAAAGACATTTCGTATTCAGTGTTTTTCTCTTACATAAACTCAAGTTATATTTAGAAGTTGTTTTTATTTTGTTAAAATATCAAAAATACTAAAAAGAATTGAATTTTAATTACTACAAAAATATCTATAGTTTAAGTAATTGTCTTTTTGAAATCAAAAATTTATTATTTAGAAGCGCATATTGCGAACACTACCTGTTGGTTTGATATTCGGGGCTAAATCAAAAAGTCCTATATTACTTGATAACGATACGTATACTTGCGTAGTATCCCAGTATATATATAAATTAAAAATTTAAATTCTTATTTTCTCATGATCAAGTTTTTGGTGTTGTTGCAAAATAGGAAAGTTAAGTGAAGAATATAAATAGCATACATTATCATACTGTTGCATATAAACAGTCGGGATCAAGTTTTTGGCGTCGTTTCTGGCGAGATTGATTGAAAGCAAATTTATATTTTAGAAAGTCTTATTTAGAATTTAAGAGTTACTGTAGAAATATCTTATTATAGTATTTTTGTGTGTGTTTTATTTTATTTTAGTGTATTTATAGCTCAGGTTCTGAAGGACCTACGATTCTGAATTAGAGAGAACTATTAAGAAAATCAGAAAAAGCAAAAAAAATTAAAAGTTTTCAAAAATCTAAAAAAATAATCAAAATGGCAAACCAAAATGATCAAAATGTTGAAATTAATCAAGAATTTAGACCTTTACGAGATTATGCCAACCCTACGGTAGATGAACTTCATTGTAGTATTCAAAAAACTATTACAGTGACTAATTCATTTGAACTTAAACTTGCTATTATCCAAATGGTATCAAATAATTAGTTTGGGGGATCACCAACTGAAGATCCAAATTCAGCTATTATCCAAATGATATCAAATAATCAGTTTGGGGGATCACCAACTGAAGATCCAAATTTCGTCAATTTTTTAGAATTGTGTGCTACATTTAAATATGACGGTGTATCAAATTATGCCATAAGACTTTGTTTATTTCCTTTCTCACTGAGAGTAAATCCTAAGAAAGTAACCAATATTCATGAATTTGATGCATTTACTATGTTAGCAAATCAAGTTGCTGCAATTTCAAGGAAGTTATACCAATTTGGAATGAATTTTTCTCAACCAATTTCTATGATTGAAAAGAATTCACCAGGTCAAATGGTAGATCCTCAAGCATCATTAGAAACTTTGAATGCCATAAATAACAAGCAGAATAACCCATATTCAAATTATTATAGCTCAAGTTTGAAGAACCATCCCAACTTTAATTGGAATAATACTATTTGTGGTAATAATCAACAATGGGGGAATAATCAAGTAAACCCATTAACAAACTAGAAAAACCAAGGGAATAATAATTATAGGTCTACTTATCCTCTAGGTTTCAACAGTAATCCACCATTTAAGGAGAAGAAGTTGTTTAGAGAAGAAGTGGTGTTACAAATGGGAAATCAGTTACAAAGTTAAGGAGCTACAATTAGAAATAAAATCAACTTGGACAAATTGTAAATTTATTAAGTAATAGATCCCAAGGAACACTTCCAAGTAATACTGAAATAAATCTGAAAGACCAGAATAAAGAGCAAGTAAAAACTGTTCAACTTAGAAACAGAAGAGAGTTGGAAGGTAGGGTTCAAAATGAAACTGAAGTAGAGAGAGAAGAAATTGAAGAATCAAAAGAGGACGCTTCAAAAGATTCTGAAAGACTTATTTCTCTACTGAAAATTGATTTGGAAAAACCACCACCTTCATTTCCTCAGAGAATTCATTAACAGAAGTTGGATAAGTAATTTTCAAAATTTCTGCAAATTTTTTAGAAGCTTACAATTAATATTCCATTTGCTGAAGCCTTAGAAAAAATGTCAAACTATGTGAAGTTTATGAAAGATATTCTCAACAGGAAAAGAGAGTTTAAAGATAATGAGACTATTGCACTTAGTGAGGAGTGCAATGTTATAATTCAGAAAAAGCTTCCTGAAAAGCTTCCCGGTAGCTTTACAATTCCATGTGCAATAGGAGACAGATTTTATGGGAAAGCTTTATGTGATTTGGTGCAAGCATTAACCTTATGTAATTATTAATATTTAAAAGATTGAGATTACGAGAAATAATCCCTACTACTGTAACTCTGCAGTTAGCAAAGTGTTTTAAAACGTACCCTAAAGGAGTTATAGAAGATGTCCTAGTGAAAGTGGATCAATTTATCTTTTCTGTTGAATTTCATTGTGCTAAGCATATGGAGGAAGATAAAGAGATACTTATCATTTTAGGGAGACCTTTCCTAGCCACAGAAGGACAAAGATAAAGAGATACCTATCATTTTGGGGAGACATTTCCTAGCCACAAGAAGAGCAATGATGATACCTATTATTTTAGGGAGACCTTTCCTAGCCACAGGAAGAGCAATGATAGGTGTGCCGAAAGGGAAATTAACTATGTGCGCTAATAATCAAACTATTACTTTTAACATTTCAAGATCAATGAAATATCCTGCAAAAGGTAAAGATGATGAATGCTATAGAATGGATGTTATAAGATAACTGAGTGAATGTCATGTCAAAACTAATTATGAAGAAAAAGCTGATGTAAATGATTTGGAACATGAGCAAGAAGAGAAATTAGATCAATGTGAAGATCTTTTTAAGGAAGATTCAAACTATGTTCAAGAAAGTTTTGAAGTTTTATACATGATAGAAAAAGATAAATCATTTTGTCCATCAATAGAAAAAACTCCAGAACTTGAGTTGAAATTACTTCCTCATCATTTAAAATATGCCTTTTTAGGCAATTCCTTTACTTTAGCAGTTATAATTTCCTCAAATTTAATGATGGAAGAAGAAGAAAAATTGATGAAAATTTTGAAAAATTTTAAGAAAGCATTTGGATGAACAATAGCTGATATTAAAAGAATCACTCCTTCAATTTGTATGCATAAAATTCATATGGAAGAGAACTGCAAACCCAGGGCTGATCCTTAAAAGAGATTGAATCCTATTATGAAAGTAGTTTTTAAGAAAGAAATTTTAAAGTGGTTAGATGCTAGAATTATCTACCCTATTTCTGATAGTGCATGGGTTAGTCCAATTCACTGCGTTCTTAAGAAAGGAGGAGTAATTATGACCGTAAATGAACATAATGAATTAATAAATACTAGACAAGTCACTGGGTGGCGAATATGCATTGATTATAAAAAAATTAAATCTCGCAACAAGGAAAGATGATTTTTCACTATCCTTTCTAGATCAAATGATGTATAGACTAGCTGGACATAAATACTTTTTTTTTCTGGATGGATATATTGGTTATCAACAAATTCAAATAACTCTAGAGGATCAAGAGAAAACAACTTTTAGCAGTCCTTATGGTACATTTGCTTTTAAAAGATTGTCCTTTGGTTTATGTAATGCCCCTGCTACATTTCAAAGATGTATGATGGCAATTTTTTGTGATTAATTAGAAAAGGGATTGAAGTGTTTATTGATGATTTTTCTATGTTTGGAACTTCATTTGACTCATGTTTAGAACATTTATCAAAAGTTCATAAGCGCTATGAAGAAACAAATTTAGTCCTTAATTGGGAAAAATGTCAATTTATGGTAGTAAGAGGAATTGCAGGTCATCAAATATCAGAAAATGGTATGGAAGTAGATCTTGCTAAAATTCAAGTGATTGCTAATAGGCATCAAATATCAGAAAAAGGTCTGAAAATAAATCCTACTAAAATTCAAGTGATCACTAATGTACTTTATCCAACAAATATAAGGGAAATTAGGAGTTTTTTAGGACATGCTGGATTCTACATACGACATATTAAAGACTTTTTAAAAATTGCTAAGCCTTTATGCCATTTACCGGAGAAAGATGCAATTTTTAATTTTGATGAAGAGTGTCTAAAAGCTTTTGAGTTATTAAAAGAAAAATTAATCACTGCACCAATTATAGTTTCACCAGGTTGGGGAAAACCTTTTAACTGATATGTGATACTAGTGATTATGCTATTGGAGATGTTTTAGGACAAACATATGATAAAATTTTCAAAGTAATTTACTATGCTAGTAAGACTCTTAATGAAACCCAAATTAATTATATAACAACTGAAAAAAAGTTATTAGCAATAGTATATGCTTTTGATAAATTTAGATCATATTTAATTGGAACTCATTACGTATTGCATACAGATCATTCTGCTATTAAGTACTTAAAAAAATGATGCTAAACCAAGACTTATAAGATGGATTCTTCTTTTGCAAGAATTTGACTTTGAAATATTATATCAAAAGAAGATTGAAATCAAATTACCAATCATTTGTTCAGACTTGAGTTAGAAAAACCACTTTATTTTTGAAACATAAATTAAAGAACATTTTCTAGATGAAAAATTATTCAATATTAATGAGTGGTGTGTTTCGTGGTATGCCGACATTATGAACTTTCTTATAAGTGATATTATACCCTATGGAATGACATATCAATAGAAGAGGAAGTTTATATCTGAAGCTAAGACTTATTTTTGGGATGACCCATTTTTATATAAACAAGGAAATGATCTGATGAAATTTATTTCTGAAGCTAAGCCTTATTTTTTGGATGACCCATATTTATATAAACAAGGAAAGGATCTGATCATTCGAAGATGTTGTACCATTAGAAGAAACTTATAAATTATCCCAAAAATGTAATAATTCTGATTTTGGGGGACATTTTGGTGTTGATAAAAAACCATACAAAATTTTACAATCTGGATTCTATTGGCCTAATTTTGGGGGACATTTGGTGTTGATAAAACAACATACAAAATTTTACAATATGAATTTTGTTGGCCTGCAATCTTTAGAGATGTTAAAGCTTATATCAAACCTTATGATAGATGTCAACAAGTATGCAATATTTCTAGGAGAAATGAGATGCCCCTCAATTATATGTTAGAAGTTGAAATATTTGATGCTTGGGGATTAGATTTCATGAGACAATTTATACCATTTTTCGGAAATTTATATATATTGTTAGTAGTGGACTGTGTATCCAAATAGATAGAAGCTGTTGCTTTATCTAGATGTGATGCTCAAAGTGTTACAAAATTTTTTTTAAAAAAAATATTTTGTAGGTTTGGGATGTCGAGAGTTATCATAACTGATGGGGGAAGTCATTTCAGAAATGTCATAATTGAAAAATTATTAAGAAATATCATATAAACCATAGAATTGTTACTGCTTATCATCCTCATACAAGTGGTTTGGTTGAATTATCCAATCGGGAAATTAAAAGAATTATGGGAAAATCTGTGAATCCAACAAAAATGGATTGGTCAGTCAAACTTGACTATGCTTTATGGGCTTTGACTGCATATAGAACTCCTATAGGAATGTCCCCATATAGGCTAATATTGTGAAAAGCTTGTCAAATTGCAAATGGAACTCCTATAGGAATGTCCCCATATAGGCTAATATTTATGAAAGCTTGTCATTTACCAGTTAAACTTGAGCATAAAACATATTGGGTTATTAAAGAGTTTAATTATAATTTGAAAGATTCTGGTAAGAAAAATTATTATAATTAAATGAGCTTCAAGAGATAAGGAATGAGTCGTATGAGAGTGCTAAGATTTACAAAGAAAATATGAAGATGTGACATGATCAAAGGATTCTTTATAAAAATTTTTAGCTAGGGCAACAAGTTTTGCTATATAATGCAAAATTAAGATTATTTCTAGGCAAACTTAAGTCTAGGTGGATGGGCCCATTTGTTGTGATGAAAGTTTATCCTTATNTAGACAAGTGGTTTGACTGCATTATCCAATCGAAAAATTAAAAGAATTATGAGAAAATCTGTGAATCCAACAAAAATGGATTGGTCAGTCAAACTTGACTATGCTTTGTGGGCTTTGACTGCATATAGAACTCCTATAGGAATGTCCCCATATAGGCTAATATTGTGAAAAGCTTGTCAAACTGCATAAACAACTCCTATAGGAATGTCCCCATATAGGATAATATTTGGGAAAGTTTTTCATTTACCAGTTGAATTTGAGCATAAAGCATATTGAGCGATTAAAGAGTTGAATTATAATTTGAAAGATGCTGGTAGGAAAAGATTATTACAATTAAATGGGCTTGAAGAGATAAAGAATGAGCCTTATGATAGTGCTAAAATTTACAAACAAAAGATGAAGATGTGGCATGATCTAAGGATTCTTTTTAAAAATTTTTAGTCAGGACAACAAGTTTTGGTATATAATGCAAGGTTAAGATTATTTTCAGGCAAACTTAAGTCCAGGTGGATGAGCCCATTTGTTGTGATGAAAGTTTAATGGAGTTATGGATATCAAAGATCCTAAAACTGATAAAGTATTTAAAGTGAATGTTCATAGACTGAAACCTTATTTTATAGGGGATCAGCATAAATTTAACGATTGAGTAATGTTGGGTCAACTAGAATTACGTCGGGCTGACAACGTGAAACCAAGCGCTTTGTGGGAGGCAACCCATAGTTATTAGTGTGCTTTTGTTTTCAATGTTGTTTGTGTGTGATTAAAAAATTTTGTGGTAGTATTTTCGAAACTATTCTGTGTTAGTATTGATTTTAAGACTATATTTAGTGATCTAGACATGCTATAATGAGAATTTTGATGTTAAGTTAACTGGTGTAAAATTGAGCACTGACGCTTAAGCTCGAATATTCAATGCTTAAGCGTGAATATTCAACGCTTAAGCGCGGATGTTAAAAACCTTGTACGAAATTCAAATTCTAAAAGCTTTAACCGCCAATTGGTTAACTTAAACGTGCCATCACAGTTTTAGGACCTGCCTAGAAGTTATTAGAAGGATTTAGGATTAAAAATAGAGGGGTTTTGTGATGGAATTTCACCCCAGAATCATTTTTAGCCCTAAAAGTCTAAGAGAAAGAGAGATTTTGAGAAAATGTCTTCATGGGAGATGGATTTGAAGAAAAAGGAAGAGGCCATGAGGAAGAATTTCATTAGTCAAAGTGCACAAGAGATGTATAACAGTTTATTAGCTGTTGGTATTGAAGGAATAGCAGAAAAGATTAATAAAATTGAGACCAGCGTGGCTTTACTCGAGACAAAGGTAAATGAAGTTAATGCACATATAAAGCATATTGGATTGCAATTGAAAATGCAATTTAGCCATACTAGTTATATAGAAGAAGCGGATAAGGCGATGTATATTAAGCAGAAATGGATTGAAGAAGATTGTATCAGAGCTCGTCACCACCGTCCATTTTATCAACTATCTATTCCAAATGCCCAAGGAGAGACAAATGAAAGACAAAAATTTGTTCAAATAAATGAAGAATGGAATTAAGTTCGGAGTTAGAGTTTGTTTGTTAGAAGTTTTTTTTTTATGTGTTAGTGTTAAATCTTATTCTTATTTTCTATGTCTTTTATATTTTTAATTGAGAGATGTTTCAAAAATCCAGGTGGATCCGTGGAAGATTTAATCTTTCACCGATAATGAGAACGATTCTGTTGTTTTTCTGTTGTGGCTGTGATATCTGTAGTACGAGAGTTTTATATAAACTTTCCTGAGGCGGAAGAGGACCGAGTCATGGTTAGAGGAAAATTTGTACCTTTTCATCGGAGGTAATCAATACGTTCTGCCATTTACCGCCTGAAACTTTGTGTTTTTATGCGAACTATAGTCCGACTGAGACGGAACTGGATGAGATTATTTCATATTTGACTATTGGAAGGGGACTCTAGAAAATTACAAATGAGAGGAGAGTCAACTTTTCCACTTCAAAGTTAAGTGCACCATCGAAGGCGTGGCACTAATTTATTTGAGCTCGTCTGTTACTGACAAATCATCTTAGTGAATTTACGAGGGAGAGAGAAACGTTGAATTATTGTATTTAGGAAGACAAGCTTATCAATATTGGAGCTTTGATTTATCAGACTATTATCACTTATTCCACTGCCGCTACTACTGGAGGTCTGGGATTTGCTTCCTTGATATTTTCTTTGTGTGAGCAGGCCGGCGTGAGGTATGATAGCTAGGAAGAAGTGTTGCTACCTCTAAAGCCAATTACAACTGTAAATGTGAAATCGTATTCTTAGCACTCTATTTTTGGTTGAAGAGGAGGATTTTCAAGAAGTTATGGATTGTCGACGTCTGCTGCATCCACCTCTGCTTCTTCTACATCGGGACCATCTACCTCGCAAGCATCTACTTTTCTAGAGGTGAGTCTACTAAAAATCAGGATCAATTATTACAAAGGATGATGGATAATATTAATTATACTGCAGTTAAGGTACGAAATTTAGAAAACTTTGTAGATCATATTGATGGGTATGCTAGAAGGCGTGGTGATTATGAGGAGAAATTTCACCATCTTTGGAAAGCCTCATTAGGGGTAACCAAGGAGTGAAATTTCCTTCATATTCAAGATACCCTGATTATGTACCTATAGATGTCTGGAACAGCGGAGATTCAGATGATGAGGAGGAGGACTAAGTTAATTTTATATTTGTAATATGTGATTGACTACGTGGTGTGAACTAGAGACATTTGAGTTTGTGTACTTGTTTAGACTGTGTGATGTGCTAGACTTTTATTTTGTTTAATTGTTATTGTGATGTTTGTGTTTTGTTAGTATTTTGTTTTAAATTCTAGGGTAGTAATTGTTGTTGTAAGTTGAGTTATGTGTTTTAGTTAGTTAGGATTGAACATATTTCTATACCTTTTGAAAAGTTGAAAATTTTGTTAGCTTAAATTTTAAACTTTAATTTCAGAAAATTTCTACTCTAAATATTTCTTTTATCTAGTTAGTGTGTTTTTTCGTTTTTATGATTATACTCACTACTTAGAAGTCTAATGAATCTCTACATGTTGAATTAAAATTAAAATGATAAAAAAAATTGATCAAAAATTAATTTTACTTCTTTTTTTAGTTTTATACTTGTATAATTAGGGTATAAAAATTCTTGTAAGCATGTTATTTCAATTTTCACTGCTGCTTATATATATATATATATCTGCTGCTAAACTATTTAATCTTGTTAAAAATTTAAGTTTGGGGGGGAATGAAAAATATTTTCAAAACTTGAATTTTATTTGTTCTCGAACGTGCTATAAGTGAATTTAATTTGAAAATAAAAATGATCATGTATATGAAGTTATATTAGGAAAGTAAAATTTGATTATAGAAATGAGTAAGAAAATTTAGTTAAAATTCTAAGTAATGAAGAAGAGTTAAAAATTTTTAGTGTGAAAAATGTTAAATATAGTGTAATTATCTTTAGTAAGAAAAATTATATTTATTAAAAATTTAAAAATTTAGACTTTTATTTTTAATAATTAAATTTCTTTTATTAAAAATAATTTTCAAAACTATTATTATAATTACAAGTAAAATATTTATATCAGGGCTTTGATTTAGGAAAGAAGAAGTGGAATTCAAAGTCATTAAAAGCCTATTTAGATATAGTAATCCTTACCTAAAAAAGAAAACAAAAAAAAAGAAAAAAAAGAAAAATAAAAATAAAAAGAAAAGAAAAAGTAAAGGGAAAAGAAAAGAACAAAAGGGGAGGAGAAGCTTGAGGATTAGTGTCTAATCAAAAATTGGTTCCACATTTGATATTTTTAAAGTATAAGATTTNTAACTGCTATAGGAATGTCCCCATATAGGCTAATATTTGGGAAAACTTGTCACTTATCAGTTGAACTTGAGC
>JXCR01099025.1:60642-79483 GCA_002079205.1 Phalaenopsis hybrid cultivar
TATATATATATATATATATATAATGTGATAATAAAGTATAAAGTGCTTTGAATGTTGATATTTTTGGATGATGAAATTTGACTCATCCAAAAATAAGGAGCAGTTGTTATACCTCCAACAAATCTCCATTCTCTAGGACAAATTTCGAGGCATGACACAAATATAAAAGCAATCTTTTTTAACAGGAAATATTCAAACTTTAATTAAGAGTCATCCAGAGCTCCAATTTCAGAAACTTATAGTTTTTCAACTCCACCCTTAATTTACTTTTAAATCTGACAAATTGAATTGTTAAAATATGTTGTGAAACATATGATCCGGGAAATGGAGTATGAGTTCTAAAACAGAGTAAGAATCACATTTAAGTCCATGAAGGAGTATTTCGTTCATGGGATTAAGTGCAAATAAATAGGAAAATATACTTTGTTGGGTGTAGAATTAGAGATTTCTAGGGGCGAGACTAAAATTCCCAATTCAGTCTTAGTGTTTAAAAACTAAAGCGAGAGTTAGCCTTCAGGAGAAGGAAAGTGGGAGCTCTGGAGTGGGAGCCAGTATCCTCCTAGCCTAGTAATCCCTTTTGATACTGCTAATATGCAAAGTACAATAATAATTCAAATTATATTTCACTTATATTTCCTTACTTTACAATAAAACCAAAAACTTCATCCTGAAAAAAAATAAGAATTTAACTTTTAATTTATATATATAGGGATACTACACAAGTATACATATCTTTATCAAGTAATATAACACTTTTTGATAAAGACCTAAGTATCAAACCCACATGGAATTTATCCAATATGCACTTTTAGAAAATTTTCTATTTTTAAAAAGACAATTACTTAAACTGAATATATTTTGCAGTAATAAAAATTCAAATCTTTTTGGTATTTTTGATATTTTGACCAAATAGTAACAACTTAAAAAGATAACTAAAGTTTTGTAGATGAAAAACATTTAATAAGAAAAACATCTTCCTTCTTATCATGAATCAGTAATAAGTATAGGAATTCTGTTGTGGAAGTATGCAAATTGTGTTGTCAAATAGGAGCAATAATATTATTTACTCTTACTAGAGATGCTATAAAGAACATTGGCTAATTATGATGAATCAGTAATAAGTATAGGAATTCTGTTGTGGAAGTATGCAAATTGTGTTGTGTCAAATAGAGCAATAATATTCTTTACCCTTACTAGAGTTGCTATAAAGAACATTAGCTAATTTAAAGTTTCAATAATATTCTTTACCCTTACTAATGAGCTATAAAAAATATTGGCTAATTTAAAGTTTGAATAGTTCTGAAGACCGGCTAGGCAGGAAAGATACTAGCTCTCGCTCTAGATTTATCTCGATTCCCTACACTTGGGGGCTAACATCTCGTATCATAACCTAAAATAATAAACCAAGTTAGGGGCTTTAACCTGTCACTTTAAAGTCCTCTAACTCTACCCTTCAATGAATATTTTCCTAATTGCACTCAATCATATGAACTACATTCTCATTCATATAACCTCATGTGATTCTTTGCAAATGTTAATTAAGACAATAGCCAAATCAAGAAGTAAATGAAGTGCATGAATTTAAATCATCATAACTTCTTCCAACATTAAAGATCAATACTCTCCACAATTTCCATCCATAACTTAATTACTTATCATTTTAAGAAGAGAGATAAAGAAAACTACTCATAATCCATGGAGAAAATAAAACCACACTTTAGTTTAAATATAGAAATCATTGTCAAACCAAAACAAGTCTCAATTAAAATCAAAAGTAGTCTTAAAAAAAAAAAGATAAAAACTTATCTCAAGTTCTCCACCAAACTCTTGAAGTTTCTTTGAATCTCTTCTCTTTACAATCACTCAAAATAAACTAACAAAAAGGATAAAATAAAAGTAAAAGTGGTGCCTGAAAATCTCTCCGAACTAACTCCCCAAAATGATGAACTTTCAAAACTTTCCAATTATTTTCAGGACTCTTTTCAAAGTCCTCTCTTCTTTCTCTTATAGCTTTTCAAGAGGTTTCTTGGAAACTCTTCAAAATATGTCTAGATTCGATGTATTTCCCCAAGAGATGCATCCTTTCGTGATAATTTTTGTCCATGGTGGTTATAATCACCTATTAAGCGAATGGGTGCCTCAAAAATCTCTTCAAAATTCACAAAAACTGACTTTACTCATCTAGTAACTGCTACTGGAGCTTAAGCGCGGGACCTCTGCGCTTAGGCTCGACCTTCTCTATTTAACCGGCGCTTAAGCGCAGGATCTGGCGCTTAGGCGCCAAAACGTATTTGCACATTTTTCACCTTTTGCTCCAAATTTAATTCTTTTTCACTCTTGTAAGCATTTTTCACTTTTTTATTTGTATCTGCAAGAAAAACACAAAAATACCTTCCATTAAAGCGCAATATCTCAAAAATAAGTATAAAAATGTGTCTAAAAATACTATACATTTTAGGTGTATCAAAATCTGCCAAACTTAAAATGTTACTTGTCTTCGAGTGACACTTCAATCTTTAAAAACTACATATTTATGATATGTATGTGAGTTTCATTAGGAGTTACTAAAATTTAGATTTAGAAATATAGCAGTCTAATTTAGAAAAAATATTCAGTAAATGAATATAGCAGTCTAATTTAGAAAAAAATATTCACTAAATGAGACCAACTTCAAGTTTAGAAATTCTTAAAGTTAAGAAAGATGAAAATATGAGTTTCTATCTAATTTAGAAATGTATTGTAGANATCTTATCATCAATAAACTGCACTCCAACATTTCTACTAATATAATTATTCATTAATTCTTCATTCACTATTTGGCTACGCATCCATCTTAACATTCTCATTTTCACCACACTCAACTTGGAAATAAATGAATTCTTTACACCATATATTCAAATTGACACAACATTGCTCACCAATTGTGATTTTATAAAATTCACATTTAAGCTTTCATGACATCATCTTATCACATAAAACTTTCAAAATAAAAATGGGTGACATTGTGTAAAAATTTATATTTTCAATCTTCTATAAAATAGATCCAAGATACTTCAAATATCACATACATGTAACATCTCATTCTCAAATAATATTGAATGAACATACCCACAAAACTTTCCTATAATATATTTACTAGTTGATCTACAGAATCCTTTTGTAGCTTTTTTAAATCAATGGTTATTACCCATTTTTAACCATGAGAAATATAATGAGCTCGAAATAAGTTTCTCACTATGTAACATTGTGTAACCAAAGTTAGCCCAATTGGAGGTAACATTGGTGCTCATTAAATTGTCATAAAGTCTCGTTCAGTCGGCATTCATGTTTTAGAAATATGATCAGTAAATGCAGCAAATATGATGTTAGTGAATGTTACATGATAATAAACAAAGCGTTGTTGTTGGAAGTTATATTAGAAAATAATTTATTTCTATGAGAAGTTATGAGGAATAAATTATTTCCTTAGATTAGAAGTTATTTGGCTTTATATTTTATATTTATTTCCTTAGATTATGAGTTATTTACTTTGCTATTTTATATTATTTTTTTATCTCCAAATAATTAATATGAATTGATTAAATGGAAATATTAGGTGTTATATCTCTTCTTTCATTTTATTTTCATTTTATTGTCTTTTGTATTCTAAGATTTATGTAAGGGTTATTTATACCCCCTTTATCAATAAAATAATTCTGCATTATTCCACATTATTCTGAATTTCAACACGATATTAGAGCCAAATTTCTTATGCTAGCTACCGGTCCTCCTTCCATAGCCATCAGACTCTTTTCCTGTCATCCTCCCTGTAGAAAGGGAGGCATGCTCTTCTCTTGCCTCAACTACCATGGTCGAGACTATAACTTGAAACGAAGACTTCTGAATCCTCTCTCCCTGCAAGCAGCAGGTCTATGTATAGGATCTCACCACCAAAGTCGATCCTTGCAGTCCCATCACAACATTGTCTCCTCTTTTGCTTCGATTCAAATTTGTCGATCCGAGAGTTGCGACTCTACCAACCTCAATAAAGCGAGAGTCTACTATTTCCAGGGGAAATCCCGACTCTCAAATGGGATCCCAACCCTCAAGAGAGGTTTTCTCTCTCTAGTGGATATTCTGATCTCTTGGTGACACATGACTACTCTTAATCTAGAGAATATATTTATTCTCTTTTTATTAAGAAAATCCCTTCATGGCCTGTGACTGTTTTTAATCCAGATATCATGATTTATTCTTTTCTCTTTATGGTAGAAATCTGGGTTCTCTTTCTCGTGGATATCCCAATTTTAAAATCCCAATTTTGTCTCTCCAATGGAAATCCTGGTCCCCTTGCAGGTTTTATTTTTCTAGTGGAAATCTCGGTTTTCTCGTTATAGCAGAACCACACAGAGTAGAGGAGCCATTTTCCCCATGAGCTTTCTTACAGGCTTTACCATAGCCAATTCCTTGAAATGTACATTTGCATTAATATATCAAAATTGTACAAAAACTATACAAGTATGGATCTATGATGTACAAAGTGAGATCTATCTTTTACAAGTATAGTTGAGAGTTCCTTATCATCCTCTGCATGCATAAAAAAGAAAAAACCGTTAAAAGCATACTTAGCACAAAAATGGGTTGCTCTATTATATTCCTTTGGTATATGAAAAAAACAAAACTTGTCTAAAATACAAAATAAATGCAAAAATTCGATGCCTCAATGACAGTCCTTCCTCATAGTAGTGCTCAACAAGTGCATAATGTTGGAGTTGTAACCTTCAATAATAATCCCTTTGAATTATAGCATACATGTGATTTGATAGCTTGAAGTTCAACTTGTGCACAATCCTAGTGCTAAAAGTGGTGCCCCATCACAATAATGCCCATGGCCATTTTCCTTGCAGGTTTCAACCGATGATCCTTCTTGCGAGTTCTTCTAGCCACTGGACCTCCAGATCTCCTTCCAAGACCGCCGAAGCACCTACCTACAATCGGACCTATCCCCTTACAACCTTTCCCATAGGTGGAATTCCCTCATGCAACCTTTCCCGCTATTAGAACTTCTTGTGGACTTACATATTGTTGGTTAGACATTCTACCAAGATCGCCAAACCTACTTCTGCGGTTGATTCTCTCCACTACAACCCTTCCCATTATCGAACATCCCTCCTGTAGGTTTTCCCGTCGTCATATCTGACTTTGTAGATTTCAAGCGGCTGAAAATCTTCCTTGTAGGTACTTAACAACCGTAAATCATCTCTACCGGCTAAAAAACTTCCTTGCAGACCTTACTTGCACCTTCCTATTGGCTGCAAATTCTTGCAGCTGCTTTTGTGGCATCCCTCGCAATTTCACATGCACAGATTATGGATACAAAGAGAAGTTTGTCACAGAAGATTTCATCTTTGGTTTGCTTTCAAAATGACTTGAGAAAATTTATTATAGAGGCAAGACTAGATGTATCCTTGAATGAAATCCTAGCAGCCAACTTATATGCTCTTCTCCATCGGTTTCTTTCCTGCTACATCAGGTCATTCTCTGGAATCTTTCCTCTCGAAGGAGCTCGCTACAAAGCCTCTTTCTCTTCAGGCTTTTCCCTACATCAGACTCTCCTTCGAAATCTTTCCTGCAACAGACCCTCCTCTAAAATCCTTCCTACAATAGACCCTTCTCCAAAGCTTTTCCTATAGCTGGCCCTCCTCTAGAGTTTTTTGTTTTTTTGAGTCAGGCCCTCCTCCATAATCTTTCATGTAGCAGATCCTCCTCTGAAGCTTTTCCTATAGTAGACCCTCATCCAAAGCTTTTCTTGAATCATGCCCTCCTCCAGAATCCTTCATGCAGCAGACCCTCCTCCGAAAACTTTTCTGCAATAGATCCTCCTCCGAAGCTTTTCCTGCAGCAGGTCCTCCTCTAGAGTTATTTTTCTTGCAACAAGCCCTCCTCCGTTTCTGGCAGCAGGTCTTCCTCTAGAGCTTTCCTTGTAGTTGGCCCTTCTTCAGAGCTTTTCCCTCCAGCAGACCCTCGTTCGTAGCTTTTATGGAAGCAGACCTTCCTCTGAAGTTTTTTTTTTGGGTAGATCATGCCTTGCAGTTTTTTTTTGTAGTTTGACTACTTCGCAGAAACTTTTCTACAACATTATCTGTAAGAGTCTTCCGCATAACTACAAACACTGTAGAAACTATAGTCAAAGACAACCAAGGTTAACTAGAAACATTCGTAAATGCTCATGGGGTTGATTACCAAGTACGAGATGAAGAATTCAAGCTCTACCTCATAAAGAATCTTCCTAGTCCATTGTTGGATGTTTTTGAATCCTAGTTGAACATGACTTTCAACCATGTTTCAACTTGAGATGGAGTGTTAAAAGTTATATGAGAAAATAATTTATTCCTATGATAAGTTACGAGGAATAAACTATTTCATTAAATTAGGAGTTATTTTATTTCCTATTTTATATTTATTTCCTTGAATTATAGGTTATTTATTTTCCTATTTTAGGCTTCCCTATTTTACATTATTTTCTTTATCTTCAAATAATAAATATGAATTGATTAATTAAAAATATTAGGTGTTATAGCTTTCATTTCATGTTATTTTCTTTTTATTGTCTTTTCTATTCTATGATTCATGTAAGGATTATTTATACATTCTTTCATATCAATAAAATAATTTTGCTTTATTGCACATTATTCTAAATTTCAACAATTATTATAAAATTATAAAATATCAATGTAGTGCCACTTTTTTAGCTTATAAAATAATAATAATAAATTAAGTGTTATATAAAAATAAATAAAATGAGCTATACAAATTAAATGATTAGAAATAAATATAGCATTTCTTCTAATATTTTAATACTAAATAATTAAATTTAGAAATGTATTTTATTTTTAAGAATTATCTCTTAAATGAGTCGGCTTACGAGTTAACAGGCCAAATCTGTCTTGGTTTGAACTTTTTTGATCGACGAGCTTATTTTGGCCGCTTGTTGAGCTCAGGAGGCTGGCTCGAGAAAATGAACTCTCTTTTTACTTTCTTTGTAGTGAGTAAATTTAATAATAAATGCACATAAAAGCTGGTATTTGTTTAGCTTTACTTTGAGAGCTAAAATCATAATAGGTATATGAGCTGAATGCTGACTTCCTTTCTGGGTGCGCATGCTTCCATGTCATCCTGCTAAACTACAATCTTGAATTTATATATATATATATATAGTGCTCNACTTCCCTAAAATAACTTCATATACATAATCAATTTTTTTTCTTTTCAAATCAAATTCAGTTGTAGCACATTTGAGAACAAATAAAATTCCTGTTTTTTAAAATATTTTTCATCCCCCCAAACTTAAATTTTTAACAGATTAAACAGTTTAGCATCTTAGATATATATAAGCAGGAATGAAAATTTAAAATAACATACTAACAGGAATTTTTAAACTCTAATGACACAAGTATAAAACTAAAAACAGGAGTAAAATTAATTTTTGATCAAATTTTCTATATTTTCATTTCAAGTTAACATGTAGAGATAAGAGTAAAATTAATTTTTGATCAAATTTTCTATATTTTCATTTTACTTTAACATGTAGAGATTCAATAAACTTCTAAGCAGCGGGTATAAACATAAAAACAAGCATACACACTACTGACATCACAATCTTAACATAAAGACAAACTTGCAAACATGATAAAAGAAAATAAAGGGTAGCAGTTTCTAAATTTCAAGTTTAAGATCTAAGTTAGCAAGATTTTCTACTTTATAACAGATATGAAATTAAGTTAAGTTCTAAACTAACCAAATCACAATACTAAACACAAAACAATAGTTACTGCCCTAAAATTTAAAAATAAAATATTAACTACCAAAAACGTCATAATAACAATAAAACATGAAAGTTCAAAACACAATATAGCCCAAAACAACATACAGATGCAAATGTAGCAAGCCCAGACCACATAGTTCATATCATATTACAATCATAAAATAATTCTCTCAGCTCTACTCTTCATCCTCAGAATCACCGTTGTACCATTTTTCTGCATGCTCATAATCAGAATATCAAGGATATGGAGGAAATTGCACTCCTGGTTCACCTCTAATCAGGTTCTCCAAAGATGCGTGGAATTTCTCTTCATAATCACTCTTTTGTCTATTATAAATATTAGTATGATCTGCAAAACGATTTAAATTTTGTACCTTATCAGCGGTAAAATTGATATTATCCATCATCTTCTGCAATAACTCATCTTGAGTCTCAATAGACTCACCTCTAGATGTAGAAGCACGTGAAGTAGATGGTCTAGATGAAGATGCAGCAGAGGTAGATGCAGCAGACATTTCTATTCCATCGCTCCTGGAAAATCATCCTCTCCAACCAAAAATCGAATGCTTAGAATAAGTCTCCACATTAACCTTCATAATGGGCTTTAGAGGTAATAGAACTTATTCCCAACTATCATATTTAACCCTAGCTTGCTCGCACAAAGAATAGATCAAGGAAGCAAATCACAGACTTGCAGATGTAATAGATGTAGCAGAACTGATGATAGTCTGACAGATCAAAGCTCCAATGTTGATGAGCTTTCACTCTTGAATACAATAGTTCAACATCACTCTTTCTCTGGTCACTTCACTGAGATGATTGGTCAGAAGTAGACGAGCAGAAATGAAATAGTTGCATGCTTTTGAAGGTGCACATAACTTTGAATTTAGGAAATTTAATCTCCTCTCATTGTTAATCTTCCAAGGTCCTCTCCCAATAGTCAAGTATGAAATAATCTTGTCTAACTCCGCTTCAGTAGGACTATAATTTGCATAAAACATAAAGTATCCGGTGGTAAATGGTAAAACAAGTTGATTACCTCTGGCAAAAAAGGTACCAACTTTCCTCGAACCATAACTCGATTGTCTTCAGCTTCAGAGAAATTTGCATAGAACACCCTCACAACAGAAATCACTGCAATAGCAGAGAAACAACATAATTGTTCTCACTATCGACGAACAATTAAATCTTCCACGTCTCCACCCGGATTTCTAAAACATCGCTCCATAATCAATTTTCGTTACTATAGAGCGTCATTATATCGATCTTGAGTCTTCGAACTAACAAATTTGCTAACTGGTTTTTTCCTCTATTCCTCTTCATTCTTGGTGTCATTCTACAAATTTTATAAATTTCAAAAATAACTTTAAAAATCAAGTTTAAATCACTAAACTAAACTTCCAAAAGGACAAACTAAATTTCCCAAGCAATTTCCATAGATTTTTTCTCATTTTTCACCATGAATAGTGAATTTTAAAATTTCTCCAAATGTGCTCAAAATACATGGTGAAAATCCAAAATTTTTGCATAAAAGTAAAGCTCTAACCTCAAGGAATCCGAATCTAGCAGATTTTTCTTGATTCCACCAAGAAATCTCTACTTAATGGTGTGCCCTAGCCCTTAAAAATTGTAATTTTGAGAGTTAGAAGACGATGTGAGGCTTTAAAAATGGCATTTTCGGACCAAATTTTCACTTTTAACCATTCGCAAACCTGTTTTCGTGAACCGGCGCTTAAGAGCGGGTAAGTGGCGCTTAGGCGCCTGCCTCTCGGGTTAGCTGGCGCTTAAGCACGATATGTTGCGTATAGGCGCCAGTGCATTATTTTTTAAATCTTCAAATTTAAGTAAAATGCACTATTTGCCTAAGTAAACCACCCCTAAATGGTTTAATAACACTTAATTGACTATTTGCAATATCTTATAACTCTTCTCTCTCAAAATTCTCCTTAATAACTATTTCAATTTGAGGTTAAAACAACACAAAATTTTCACAAAATAAACATATATTAATTCAAAAACAAGTACAAACACTATTGACACTTAATTCTCACTCCAAATAGTCTCAGATGAGAAAAATTTCCTAAGTACAAAACACTTAACACACATTCACAATTAAATACATAAGCAACATAAACACTAACACATGTCTTAAACACTAAAAACACTTAAAGACAACAATTTTAATCACACAAAAACAAACATAGAACTTAATTCCATTCTTCATTAGAAGGAACAAATTCATGTCTTTCATTAGTCTCTTCTGGGGCAAATGGAATATAAAGTTGATAAAACGGACGGTGGTGATATGCTCTGATGCAATCTTCTTTAATCCAATTTTGCTTAAGAAACATTTCCTTATCTGCTTCCTGTATCTAACTAGGGTGGCTAAATTGCATTTTCAACTGTCATCCAATATGCTCAAGATGTGCATGAATTTCCAATACCTTAATCTCAAGTATAGACATGGTATTTTCAATTTTGTTGATCTTCTCTAATATCCCTTCAATACTAATGGCTAAAAAACCGTTATACATCTCTTGTGCACTTTGACTAATGAATTTCTTCCTCATGGCATCTTCCTTCTTCTTCAAATCCATCTCCCATGAAGACATCATCATAAAATCTCTCTCTTTTAGGCTTTAGGGCTAGAAATGATCTAGGGTGAAATTCCTTCACTATACCCTTTTATTTATAGGCCTAAATTCTTCCAATAACTCCTATACATGTTTAGAAACTGCCAAGACACATTTTTGCAAACTTCTAGGCAGTTTTTCCTTCTAGAATATTAATTTTGCACATGTTTTTAAACTATCGCGCTTAAGCGCCGGATTTGGTGCTTAAGCGCCAGTGCACATTTTTGGACAAGTCAACTTAACGTCCAAATAGCTCATTTTAACATGTCCAAATCACTAATTTAAGTCTTAAAATCAATACTAACACATAATAGTCTAAAAAATACTACTCTAATTTCCTTAATCACACATAAAACATCAATAAAAATAAAAATATACTGATACTTATGGGTTGCCTCTCACAAAGTGCTTAGTTTTACGTTCAAGTAACAGCTCTAGTATACATATCTTAAATGACTTGAATATAAGTCATATCAACACATTTCTTCTCGAGAACTCTCCACANGACTCATTACCTTAGCGAACGAGCCGAACACGAGCTGTTCGCGAACAACAAGCTTTTTTGACAGCCCTACTGACATGGTCAGAAATGATATAAAAGTGCAACTGTTTCCTAAAGCATAAAAAACGAAGGAACAATGATGGAACGATAAACAAAAATAAAGCTTAAAGAGCTATTAAGATTGTTTTAACCAATTTAATTTTAATTGTAAGAAACTAGCCATATAGAATGAAATTAGATAATAATAGCAATAATAATAATAATGAGAATATAAGGATGATAAAAGGGAAAATAATGAGTTAATTTATGAAGGGTAATCAATGAATGAAAAGGTGTGTGATAGTGAATTTACATAAGAAAAAAGTTGGCTTGCATGATGGAGTATGTATGAAAGCTCTGTCATCAAAGAAATACACATCAAAAGAAAGATGTTTTTGTTTTAATTTAAAAATTTATATTTCAACAAGATGATATGAATTTGATTCTAAAAACATAAAATAAGAAGAAAACACTGCACTTTGTTCAAACTTACAATGAGAGTTCTACATTCCACAAGCAAAATGCAAGTTTTTAAAATCTCAAGCATATAGCACTTCACCAACACAACCAAAGAACAATAAAATGCAACAAGGTATGTCATATCTCTCATATTTGTAAGATTAGATTATAACTATAAAAAAATATATTTGATTAGTTGTACATCCACGGTGGAGATCAACAAAGCCCGGAAAAAAAATTATTGATTTTTTTTAAATTACGTAATTGAGGCAATGTAGCATTGCACCTCCCCGGTCATCACACGTCTTGGAAAAATTATTCCATACAGATACCGTATGCAGAAATGCATACGATGTCTGATCCCCACCGTTTGTCACAGTAAATATATATGACGGTGAACCCTATTTTGAATTTTTTTTTTTAATTTGTTGTGATGGACGGTAGAGATCAGACACCATATGAATTTCTGCAAAAAGTGTCCGTATGGAATAATATTTCCACGTCTTGACTCAATTCTATCCATGACACATAACATCAATGCATATGCCTGTGCATGAAAGTCCCAAAAAACTATAAATTCAGTAACATACTCAACAAATTGTTGCAATATTTACAAACCACTGCTTTCTTCTTCCTCCAACCAAATGCAAGCCAATTGTCACAATTTTTGTCACCACAATGAAAAGAGAAAACAGTTGTTTCAAAAACCTTACCCCATATGGAAAAGCCCATAGTTAAGACACCAATATGTTTATGAAATTACAGATGGCTATTCTAGAATTATTTTTTTTTGGGAAATTTACACATATAGCACATGATTTTTATGTATTTACATATCTCGCACAAACTTTCATATTTTCACACAACACTTTGATGTTTCAAACTTATGAATGAAAATGTGAATTTCACTTCTAAAAGGTTACAATAGTACTATTTTTGTTGTGATATTAAAATGTTTAATGTTGTGTGCAAGTGTGCAAGTGTGCAAGTGTGCAAGTGTGCAAATGTGCAAATTTAGATGTGAGACACTTGAAGACATAGGAATTATATTGTGAATAAATGCTTCTTTATTATTATTATTATTATTATTATTATTTTAAGAAATATGCTTAGTTTCTATTTAGGAAGATTTATATACATACCAATTAATCCCTACGCTTTTATAAATCTAACACATAAAATTTTCATTTTTACGTATATGTCGCCTTATTTATTCATGAAAGCATGTTTTTCACATTTTAAAACTTAAAATAATACAATTTCTAATGTGATTTCAAAGATTTTATAATATAAGTGTAAATAATAAAATTTAGATATTAGATAGTAAACAGATTGTGTTCCCTTATGCTTTCATTCTATTTATTTCTAAAAAAAATTAAAAATGAATTATACTTAAAATAAATTTTAATTATTTTCTAGACATTTTTTTATTATTTATAAAATATAAACCACTGCAAAACAATCCCGTGTCAATGTTGCGCCACCATCATAGGCCCCAACATCACCAACTTGGGCGCAACAATCGGCACGCCGCAAACCGTTGCCACCCACCTTGCCACAAATTCCTCATGTAATATTCAATACAACAAAAACGGCTTACACATAAAAGATATCATATATAATTTTATTTTTTTATCAAAACATAAGAACATGTAATAAAAAAATAAAAAGTGATCCCAAACAACTTTTATATTATCGAACCTCATATGTTGCAATGTTCTCCTATACAAGTCTGATTAACAAATAGGCATTCATGCAGTATAACTTGGCCAGAAGAATACTAGAGACTTTGCTAAAAATCTATATACAAAACTCATGAATTGAAGCAATGATTTGGTGTAGAATTTATGAAAGTTTACCTTTTACTTGGGAGGCATGGAGGTAGAAAGAATCACATAAGCCAGAGATTTCAGGCCATCTCGAATCTTCTCCAGGGCAGCTGAACGATCAACAATGAGCAGGTTGGAGATTACATTTGCTTTTTCTTGGACAGAGTTGGGCTGCTGTGGTGGACCAGTAGGAGTTCCCGGCGACGCGTTTTTAACGGCAGCTTGATACGCTTCCATTATGTCCGATATACCTACAAAATCAGCATTTAGATTGCAAGCACCAAGTTCTGTTGTAGCACATCATTACACAAATTCAGTATCCTTTAGTTTACATTCTATTATTTTTAAGCATTTCAAATCATAACAAAACAATGAAAAGGAATGTTAGTGTGTTAAAATCACTATATAACGTCGACGCCGCACTTACGCCATGTTTCTTTCAATCTCATATTAGATTCCATGGTAGAAAGCTCGCAGACTACTGAAGCTTTTAATGTGTGAAGGCTGTAGATAATTCTGATCATCTTTCTAATAGAATTCAGGAATGAAATTTTTTCATAATGTCGCCACAATATGGATGGGAGATCGTTATAATCCCTGTTTAGAATATATCCTGAGAGAAATTGGGAAAAGGAATTTGTTTGAAAATGCCGCGTCCCTCTTAAATCATTCTAATACTTCATTTCAATGTTCGGTTAGCATTCAGATCTTGAGATATCTTTTATTAAAAGTAAGACCTTAAGACGGCCACTAAAAAAAGAGAAGAAACCAAAAAATCTAGGGGCATTTACACACATACCACCCAATTCCAACGTATTTACATATCTGATACGCGATAACAAATTTCCATTATCAGGTACGACACGAATCTTGAGACAAATTTTTATCAAAAAACATTCAAATTTCGCTTAAAAGATATCAAGAACTTTGATTTCAACAAACTTATAGTCAAACTGACCTGCTCGGCGAGAATAACCCAACGGTATTAAAATTGGTCTAATCCGAGTCAAAACAAGCCCGAATAATTACTTTCGGAAGCTTTTAATGCATAATTGGAAGATCAAACATATTCCAAATCTGACATATTTATAGTCAAATCGAGAGTCTCGACAAAAAAAAAAAAAATCTAACAAGCCTAAGATCGCTCAATTGTGACATTCATTAAGGCCCTCAAATGCTCATCAAANACTAAAAAAATCTAGGGGCATTAACACACATACCACCCAATTCCAATGTATTTACATATCTGATACGCGATAACAAATTTTCATTATCAGGTACGACACGAATCTTGAGACAAATTTTTATCAAAAAACATTCAAATTTCGCTTAAAAGATATCAAGAACTTTGATTTCAACAAACTTATAGTCAAACTGACCTGCTCGGCGAGAATAACCCAACGGTATTAAAATTGGTCTAATCTGAGTCAAAACAAGCCCGGATAATTACTTTCGGAAGCTTTTAAGGCATAATTGGAAGATCAAACATATTCCAAATCTGACATATTTATAGTCAAATCGAGCGTCTCGACAAAAAAAAAAATCTAACAAGCCTAAGATCGCTCAATTGTGACATTCATTAAGGCCCTCAAATGCTCATCAAATGTCGTCCAATAGAAGGAATCTGTCCATGCCGTTCGATTCAAATGATTCAAATTTCTTCCTTATTGGTAATTTGATAGAACCCTACCCCCCCCCCTAAACCATGAGTCAGAAGAAGATTGAATGTTGGAAAAAGACATGAAGTTTAACAGTGCTTCTGTACCGTAGATCCGACGAATACTTCCCACTACAGCAACCGCCGTCCCCTCCCCATCCCCACCCCCAAACTCCGGTCGTCGCCGCCACTAACTTTGACAAACTTTGGTCGGTGATGCTATAGCAACCTCTGGCAGCTACCGCATCTATATAGCCCTGATGCCCGACGCCTCAGACAGTCGCAGTCGTTGCAACCACTGGGCAGCTACGGTCGCTACATGCAAACAACTCTGACAACCATGCACTAGCCACCATCGTCAACCTTGCAAGGAAGTCCTTGTAAATTCATAATGTGCACTGCAAAATCTGGGCGTACGTTACGGAAAAATGAAGCATCCGGTGAAACAAAATATCATTCAGTACACTGCAACAACGCATCCTTAGGATGTAACAACACACGCTGAATAAGGTGCAATGACACCCCGAATACGGTGTAACANGGTGAAGTCCTTGTAAATTCATACTGTGCACTGCAGAATCTGGGCGTACGTTACGGAAAAATCAAGCATCCGGTGAAACAAAATATCATTCAGTACACTACAACAACGCATCCTTAGGATGTAACAACACACGCTGAATAAGGTGCAATGACACCCCGAATACGGTGTAACAATGCACCCCACATACAATTTAGCAACACAACCTGAAGATAGTGTAACAATACATCCCAAATATGATGCAATGACACACATCGATGACGGTATAACGACGTATCCCGAATACAATACAACACACCACAAATACATTACAATGACGCATCCCAGAGACGGTGTAAGAATGAATCCCAAATATNTGATTGTCAAAACGGCACGTTCGCGAATAGCTCGTGTTCGGCTTGTTTGCGAAGTTAACGAACCAAACACGAACAAAGATTTGTTCTTTCGCGTTCTGCTCGTTTTGGCTCGAAATACTACTTATCAATTATGANCGATTGTCAAAACGGCACGTTCGCGAACAGCTCGTGTTCGGCTTGTTCGCGAAGTTAACGAGCCAAACACGAACAAAGATTTGTTCTTTCGCGTTCTGCTCGTTTTGGCTCGAAATACTACTTATCAATTATGAGAAGCTTCGAAGTAAAGATTCCCTCAACCTGACCCCTGAGAGGGCCTCAGCCCTTGGTGAAGTTTACTAAGTCCATATAGTGTCTGAACTTAGCTGTCGGTAGCACCTTGGTGAGCATATCAACAAGATTTTCTTCAGTAGCTATCTTCTCCACTACTATTGAACCATTGGCGACATCCCTCACAAAATGAAGCTTTATATCTATATGCTTGGATCTTTCATGAAATACCTGAGTTAGCTGAATGGTGTTTTGGTTGTCGCAAAACACAGTTATCACATTCTGATGTATCCCAAGCTCTTTAGCCATACCCTTTAGCCACATAGCTTCCTTGATTGCTTCAGTCACAGCGATGTATTCGGCCTTTGTTGTTGAGAGGGCCNAGCCTCAGCCCTTGGTGAAATTTACTAAGTCCAGATAGTGTCTGAACTTAGCTGTCGGTAGCACCTTGGTGAGCATATCAGCAGGATTTTCTTCAGTAGCTATCTTCTCCACTACTATTGAACCATTGGCGACATCCCTCACAAAATGAAGCTTTATATCTATATGCTTGGATCTTTCATGAAATACCTGAGTTAGCTGAATGGTGCTTTGGTGGTCGCAAAACACAGTTATCAAATTCTGATGTATCCCAAGCTCTTTAGTCATACTCTTTAGCCACATAGCTTCCTTGATTGCTTCAGTCACAGCGATGTATTCAGCCTTTGTTGTTGAGAGGGCCACAACGGATTGGATGTTAGACTTCCAACTGACCGCGGTACCGAAGACAGTGAAAATGAATCCGGTCAGTGACTTCCTGGTGTCAATGCTTCCTGCATAACCAGATTCCACGTAACCAACTACCTTTTCTTCTTTGTCTTCCTGCCTTTTAAAGAGTAAACCAAGGTCTGTAGTGCCTCTCAGGTACCTCATTATCCATTTTAGTGCTTCCCAGTGAGTCTGTCCTGGGTTTGCCACGAACCTGCTTACAATACTGACGGCGTAGGCCAAATCTGGTCTGCTGCAAATTATCTCATACATGATGCTACCAACCCCGCTGGCATAAGGGACACCCTCCATGTATATTTTCTCATCTTCAGTCTCTGGTGCTTGAGAGTTTGACAATCTGAAGTGCTGGTCAATAGGTGTTGCAACCTGCTTAGCCTCATGCATGTTGAACCTTGCTAGAACCTTCTGAATATATGACTTTTGAGACAAGAATAAGGTGTCATTTTTCCTATCTCTAGTAATCTCCATCCCTAGGATCTTTGTAGCAAGTCCTAGGTCCATGTTAAGTCAGAATTGAGCATACCTTTGATCTTCTGGATTTCCTCCCTACTTTTGCTGGCTACTAACATATCATCCACATAAAAAAGCAAGTAGGTACTTATTTCACCGTCTTGCGACTTCATGTACACGCAATTGTCGTAGCTGCATCTGACAAATCTGATCTTTAGCATGAACCCATTAAATCGCTTGTACCATTGTCTGGGGCTTTGTTTAAGTCCATACAAAGCTTTCTTCAGCAAGCAAACTTTGCCCTTTCTCTCAGGTGTGCAGTACCCATCTGGCTGATCCATGTAGATGGTTTCTTCAAGCTCTCCATGCAGGAACACAATCTTAACTCTAGCTGCTCTAATTCCCAAATTGAACTGAACCGCTAGTGCTAAGACTATCCTAATAGAGCAATGCTTTACGACGGGCGAGAAGATTTCGTTGAAGTCGATTCCTTCTACCTGAGTGAATCCCCTTGCAATGAGTCTGGCTTTGTACCTGATCCTCTCAATACCTGGCGTGCCTTCTTTCTTCTTAAAGATCCACTTGCAACCAACCATTCGTTTGTTCTTTGGTCGATCCACAAGTTCCCAGGTTTTGTTCTTCATCAGAGAAGTCATTTCCTCATCCATTGTCTCTTCCCACCTGAGTCTTTCTTTGCTCTTTAGGGCTTCCTTGTAGTTGCTCGGCTCTGCTTCTTCCTTGTAGATGGAAACCAAACTGAAGCACTTGAGAACTGACAATGGCTTAGAGTACTGTTCAGAGAAGTTTGAGGAGCTGTGCAGGAGGAATGACATCACAAGGCACAAGACAGTCCGGAACACTCCTCAACAGAATGACCTGGCTGAGAGGATGAATAGTACTCTCCTAGAGAGAGTGAGGTGCATGCTGCTAAATGCAGCTCTACCCAAAAGTTTCTGGTGTGAAGCCGTGTCAACCGCTTGCTACCTTATCAACAGATGCCCATCAACTGCTATCGATATGAAGACACCTTNCTTGCAACGAGTCTGGCTTTGTACCTGATCCTCTCAATACCTGACGTGTCTTCTTTCTTCTTAAAGATCCACTTGCAACCAACCATTCGTTTGTTCTTTGGTCGATCCACAAGTTCCCAGGTTTTGTTCTTCATCAGAGAAGCCATTTCCTCATCCATTGCCTCTTCCCACCTGAGTCTTTCCTTGCTCTTTAGGGCTTCCTTGTAGTTGCTCGGCTCTGCTTCTTCCTTGTAGATGGAAACCAAACTGAAGCACTTGAGAACTGACAATGGCTTAGAGTACTGTTCAGAGAAGTTTGAGGAGCTGTGCAGGAGGAATGACATCACAAGGCACAAGACAGTCCGGAACACTCCTCAACAGAATGGCCTGGCTGAGAGGATGAATAGTACTCTCCTAAAGAGAGTGAGGTGCATGCTGCTAAATGCAGCTCTACCCAAAAGTTTCTGGGGTGAAGCCGTGTCAACCGCTTGCTACCTTATCAACAGATGCCCATCAACTGCTATCGATA
>JXCR01099032.1:13840-24878 GCA_002079205.1 Phalaenopsis hybrid cultivar
AATTAACGTACCCCACAACTGAAAGATCATTCTGCTGACTGCTAAAAATAATTCCATATCCTACAGTACTCTTCAGATACCTGAAAATCCACTTTACTGATTCCCAATGTCGTCTTCCAGGTTTAGCCATGTATTTGCAGACTTGACTAACAACATGAGCCAAATCAGGATGAGTACATACTATTACATACATCAAACATTTAACTGCACTGACATATGAAACCTTTGCCATGTCTTCGATTTCTGTATGTCTTAGGACACTGTTCTGAAGAAAACTTAATGATTTGCTAAAGGAGTGCTTACAAGCTTTGCTTTGCTCATCTCAAACATTTCCAACACTTTCTCAACATAGCCTTGTTGAGTTAAAAATAATCGTCTTGAGCATCTGTTTCGATGAATCTCCATTCCAAGAATCTTCTTCGTAGGACCGAAGTCTTTCATGTCAGATTCCTGGCTCAATAATGCTTTCAACCACTTACATCATTCATATGATTTGCAGCGATCAGTATATCATCAACATACAGTAACAGAAAAATAATAGAACTATCATCAAGTCTCTTCACATAAACACAACAATTATACTCACATCTCTTATAGCCAATCTGAATCATATAGGAGTTAAACCGCTTGTACTATTGTCTTGAAGACTGTTTCAACCCATAAAACGATTTCTTTAACCTGCAAACCATATGCTCCTGTCTAGGTTGAGTGAACCCTTCTGGCTGCTCCATGTAAATCTGTTCCTCCAGATCACCATGCAAGAAAGTAGTTTTAACATCCATTTGCTTTAAATGCAAATCTCAAATTGCTACTAATGCAAGTACTGCCCTGATTGAAGTATGTCTGACCCAGGAGAAAAGATTTCATCATAATCTATCCCCTTCTTCTGTGAAAATTTCTTTGCAACCATTCGAGCCTTGAACTTTTTCCCTTCTTTTTCTAATACTGCTGGTTTTCTTTTGTAGACCCATTTGTACCGAATAACTTTCTTGCCCTCTGGAAGTTGAACCAGCTTCGAAGTGCGATTTTTCTTCAAAGACTTCATCTCCTCAACCATTGCACCCATCCATTTATCTTTCTCCTAGCTGGTGATAGCTTCTTGAAAAGTGGCTGGATCATCGCTGCTGATGAGAAGTGCACATGAGACTAAGTCTTCATAACTCAATCTGCTATGAGGCCTTATATTGGTGTGTTTCTGTCCTTTGGCTAGATTATAATTTTGCAGGTCATCTCGAATAAAATCACCAGGTGTTGGATTTGAACTTTCATCTCTCTCAGAAGTACTAACTATTGTTCTAAATCCATCTGGATTGCATCTAAACTGAAACTCTTTTCTGACACCTTGTCTTGATTCTGTTGTAACATAAACAGCTCATCAAAAACTGTATCTCTTTTGATCACCATTTTCTTTGCAATCGGATCCCAAAACTTGTATTCTTTCACACCATTCTTATAGCCCAGAAAGACGCACTTCTTGGATTTTGCATCAAGTTTTGATCTTTCATCTCCAGGTACATGCACATAAGCAGGACATCAAAAAATCCGTAAATGATCAAATTTAACTGGATTACCTGTTCATACCTGTTCAGCGATCTTGCCACCCAATTATGCTCGAGGTGATCTATTAATGAGATAGCATGCCATATTCACAGTCTCTGCTCAGAAACTCTTAGGAAACCATGCATTCAGTCTCAAGCACCTTGCCCTTTCAGTTAAGGACATGTTTATCCTTTCTGCCACACCATTCTGCTATGGTGTCTTGCGCACTGAAAATGCCTCTGAATCCCATGCTCCTCACATAACTTCTGAAATTGGGAATCTGTGTATTCTGTGTCATTATCAGACCTCAAATACTTGATTTTTCTGCCAGTTTGGTTCTCCACCTCAGCTTTCCACAACTTGAATTTAGAAAAAATTTCGAATTTCTGATTCAAGAAATACACCCAAACTTTTCTGGAGAAATCATCAATAAATGTAATAAAATACTGAGATCCTCCTAATGACAACTCCCTAGTAGGGCCCCATACATCAAAATGCACATAATCAAGAATTCCTTCAGTTTTGTGCTTTCTAGTCATAAAACTGACTCTAGTCTGCTTTTCAAAAATACAGAACTTATAAAGATCGAGCTTGTAGCGTTTAACACCATGCAACAGGTTTCTTCTATGCAATTCCGCTATCCCACATTCACTGAAATGACCCAGACACATATGTCATAGCTTTGTACTATCATCATCTGATTCCACAGAATGAACTCCACCTACAACTGTACTCCTCAACAGTTTATAAATATTGCCTACAGTTAACTTTCTTTTCATCACTGTCAGTGCACCCTTAACAATTCTGATGGTTTTTCTATCCTTATTTACCTTAGGAATGAAACTATTTCTATGTAGAGTGCCCAAGGAAATCAAATTCTTCTTCAGATCTGGAATATGTCTGACATCACATAATGTTCTAACAGTGTCATCATACATCTGAATTCTGACTTCTCCAATACCAATAATATTGCAGCATTTATCATCACCCAAATAGACCCGAGCCAGAATTAGTTAACCTGTATGAAGTAAACCACTCCCTGTTAGGTGTTATGTGATAAGAACATCCTGAATCAAGAATGCTTACATCCGTGAACTGAGTTGATGAAACTGAAAGCATATCACAATCACTGCAATATGAATTGTCACTCTGTACCACATTTATAAACTTTGATGATGTATCACTTTTCTCCTCAGTCTGCTTCTTGAGCTTTGGACAATCTCTCTTCATATGACCTGACTCCTTGCACCTTTAGCAATGAATTATCTTTTTACCTCTAGATTTTGATATGGAATTTCGCCTTTCAGAACTTTCCTTCTCTTTCTTCTTTCCATGATCTTGCTTACCCTTAACATATAAACTATCGCCGTGAGAGCTTTCCCCTGCTTTCTGCTTCCGCTGGTTGTGAGCCAATATTGCTGCAGTAATCTCATCAACTTTGATAGTCTCTTTCCCATATGTCAGAGTAGTCATCCAGTGTTCATAGGAAGAAAGCAATGAACACAACAAAATCATCGCTCGATCTTCATCCTCAATATTCACATCAAGCCGTGAAAAATCCGTGATTATTTGATTGAAGTCATTAACATGCTGCGCCAAATCAGAACTTTATTGCATCTTCAGTCCGTACAGCTTTTATTTCAGATACAACTTATTCGTCAGAGATTTAGTCATAAACTGAGTTTCCAATTTCTTCCAAACTTCTCCTAGAGATTTCAGATTCATCATGTGATACATAACTTCATATGTCAGACATAAACATATGGTTGCTGCCGCTCTCTGTTGCAATTATTCCCAATCTTCATCCTCCATAACATCTTGTTTCGTTGCCCGCGAAGTTTTCAAGATTCCCTATTGAGCCAACAGATCATTTACCCTTGTTTGCCACAATCCGAAGTTACCAGTTCCATCGAACTTCACCATCTCAAACTTCGTACCAGAAAATGCAATCTGAAAATGAAACCCGCAACAAAATTTTTTTTTTGTTTGAAAAAGTTCCTGCAGAAAAAGGAATATATATATACTTTTTCCACCGCCTGTTTTCGCGAAAGAATATTCACTTTGATCCCCTTGCAGGAAAATCCACGGAATATTCTTCTAGTATTCCTTCTCCGTATTATTCAAGCAAATATTCTCCGCACTGTTTGATGAAATTTCTGGAGAGGGAATATTCCTCTAGTGCAAATCCCAGATTCCCTTCCTTCCTAGTTGTTCTCCGCGTGCAACGCCGAAATCTCCGCATTTTGTTCGCGTCCTTGTTTGCTCGCCCAAGCTTCCTCTACGAACAACAACCTTTCTCGGGAACATATCGCAACCTCCGCGAACTGCCTCCCGGAAACAGCGAACAGCTTGCCGCGAACAGTTATTCGCGCATCCACCAACCTCCTACTGGTCCTGCGAGTTAGGCTCCAACAATCTGTCCAAAGTTCTTTGTCGAATCGTCGATGCCCCGAAATTCACCAAACTCCTGTGCCCTAGCCATCAAATCTTGTTCTTCGCGCCGACAATTTTTTTTTTTGCCCTCGAATCAGGTTCTGATACCACTTATTGAGAAATTAGGATAAAGAAAAGATAAGAACGACACAAATCCAGAAGAACACAAAGAGATTTAACGAGGTTCAACAAAAATGCCTACATCCTCGGGAGCAGAGCGGCGACTTTTACTAATTCAGAAAAAAGTTACATAATACAGAATTCAGGGATAATCCCTAGGGTTACATACAAGCCTAATTTATAACCCTAGAAAGTACATAAAAAGGAAACCTTGGGTACAATATGTAATTACCAAATTACCCCTTTACCATAACCCGAACCCACATAAGGAAACTCTCTTGATTTGGACAGAATCTTCCGCTCTGCTCCGCTCTTGATTTAGCACTGTCCATTTATGGTATGTAAGTCATATCTTCTCCTTGCTTTTCCTCTTCCATGACCTTAAAGACGACTGCTCACAATAATATGGGCCATAATTTTGATTGTTATTCTCCTGATTGTTTTGGTTTCTCACATGACATTGTCCAGCTTATCGCATACTCTAACAAATCTCATTTACACATAGCATTCATTTCATCTTTGAACACTATCTCTATACCAAAGTAATGGTTCTGCTACATGGTGGGATGCGAAATGAAGGATCGAGGGAGTGTAAAGGATGGGTCGAGTAAATGAATGAAAGGGGGGAGAAGAAGTGTTACAGTCAGGAAGATGAACATGTAAGTTTTCCTATAAATTTGTCGTATGAGAGAGGCGAGATTTCCTAAGAGTTGAAAAAGGACGTCGAGAGAAGTAGAGGAGGGCTCTCAGAATCGCATGGGTTTCAATGATTGTAGTGAGTACGGCTAGGGCAAAGAGTGTAGCAGGTGTTAACGTTGGTGTCGAGCAATTGAGGAAGTCGAAGAGGAAGCTTTTTCTCGCGCGTTCTCGCGAGGTGGACAACCAATGGCAGCTCTGTTGTGATTCGATTCTCGCATAGTGGAGGAAGATGAAGCACGGTACAGGGATCGATCGATTTAATATTTAATTAATAAAAGGGTAATAGTTAATGAAAATATTTAATTAATTAAAATTCANGGGGTTCAGAAGATTTTTTGGGAGTATGCAGTGGGATACTCGCTAACGACAATAGATGCTTGCCACTTTCGAGGGGAGACAATCCAGATGAGTCACCCGTAACCACAGTGGTGACTTGCTAGATTAAAGGCATGGAGTAAATCTCTTCCACCATGTTGATTCTAGGGATGAAAAACCTCTGCCTCGAAGTTTTGACATGCAAAAACTGAAAAGCCAGAATTTAGAAGTATAGGTGGACTTACTATATTTTGACGGTCACATGGATCCAGATGAGTTAATTGAGTGGCTTTGGACAGTGGAATGTGTTTTTGAGTGCTAAGACATCCCATGGGATGGAATGATAAGACTAGCCACCTACGATTTAAAAAAGAGTGCCTTATTTCGAGGGCAAAATCTAAAGTTCATATGCCAACGAGAAGGAAAAGATAAAATTACTATGTCGTCCAAGATAAAATGAGAGATACAACGCCAATTCCTACCAACTCACTACAAACCGGACGTTCTATCCCAAGTTTCAAAAGTGGAGAGATCACATCACCAGGAAACCACCACATCTTGCAGGCAAAGTTCAATCATAAGATCTTACAGTCGGAGTACACCCAAAAAACAGCCATGCTGACCCTATATGAGAATCTGTTTTAAAGAGGAGAACGGGTGGACCCAATCCGCATTTCTAAATCTGTCCCAGCAAAGATGCTCAAGTGCCACGGGTTTAGGTGTAGTGAATCAAATTGCACAACTAGAAGAGAGATTGCTTTTTCTGATTAAGGAGAAGTTGAAGAAATAAAAGGTGATCTGTGAGAAGATGAAGACATCAGGGAGGATTCTCAACTTTCAACCAACACGGAAGAAACGACATCAATTCCAATTAATCATAGGAGACATATTCCAGCTAAGTTAACAGTAGGTGTTCTAGAAGTTTGTGACTCAGATGTAAGGCGTGTTCATGCAAAATATGAATTTGCAGTGCCTCGAGCTACCATTTTGTAGGGGTTGAGAGGAGCATCAGCAGGATTGAACTTGGTTGTTCAAAAAGGCCAGACAACCTCAGATAAGAGAAATTCAGATCTTTCAAATCTATAAACTCATTTCTGAGTTGCCCCTACTACGGAAGATCCAAGATGTCAAAAATGGGGCCCCTTAGTGTCACGTCTTGAAAATTAGATTAAATTATTCAGATATTAGATTCAGTTCGACAATGTACCCACCATGAGACCAGAGGGATAAGCCCTAGCTTCGAAATCGGTAAGAGCTTAATGGAGAAAATTTTCTTCAATTGAATCCAAGTCTTATCATTGAAGATGTGTCTCCTTAGTGGTTGCTAGTGAGAGTGGCACCGCCCATCAAAGTTTTCATCACAGATTACATCTCAGAGTTAATTTTTCCTCACATACTTCATTATTAGTTACATTCCCCTGAGTACGAGAATTGAAAGAAGAAAATTTCAGACTTAAATGCCCGAGAGTTACCTTGTGGGAACTTACATCTATATGCAGCTCCAACTCAAGATTGTGCCAAAAGAGAATGCATATTTATTCTATCAAGACATGTTGTCAATGCCTATAAGAATGACTTACTAAGACATTATGCCATTTTACCTATTCGCAATTGGGTCGACCTAACGTCGTACTAAGAGGAACCAGAAGCTTCGATGAATAAAGTTGAAGCTCCCCCAGCTCCGAGAGACTGACGTGGGGCTCTCCTGAATCATTAGACCAATTCAGGAAGGAAGGCAAGGGGAGCTAGCCAACCAAATTGTTTGGGTTAGGGTTGCCAACAGAATTCTTCTAGTTATCCATTATTATTTTCTGTTTAGGGTGGTTAGTTTTTGTTGAGCTTTCTATTTGGAGAACCGTAGGCGTCTCCTTTTCCCTTCAAGGGTTGTATCTGACAACGAGAAGAGGCTCTGACTGTAACTTATCCCAAGATGGTCTATATCTTACCCTAATTCCTCGCCTACTTCCCCTTTTTTCCTAGTTCTCGCATCTCCAACCCTTCTAGACCTAGCCATAACTCCCTCTAGCCCCTTCCAGATCAGCATCAATTCCCTCCAGCCCTACTAGTTCTGCCATAATTCCCTCCAGCCCTACTAGTTCTGCCATAATTCCCTCCAACCCCATTCTAGACCTGCCCCAACTCTCCCCNGGCATCAATTCCCTCCAGCCCTACTAGTTCTGCCATAATTCCCTCCAACCCCATTCTAGACCTGCCCCAACTCTCCCCAAACCTCCTAGACCCTGCACAACTCCCTCCAACCCTGCCAACCCCTGCAGTACCCCTCTCCAAACCCTGCAACTAGTGCCACATCACCCTAATCAGTCAACACATCTGTTGTCCAGCCGATGTCAACCCTTGCTGCTCTCACCCTAGATGGTCGTTTATGTGTTTTGTGTTGTTTTATTCTTATTTTGAAGAGTTTTCATTGTAACATTTGAATTTCAGCAATAATACTTATATTTCTATTGTGATGTGGGTGGGTTAACACCAGTATCAAGTGATGAGAGATTCGATGCATTTTTTTTTTTTATTTTTAGCCTCAAATATTGGACAAAAGCTAGATTAAGAAGATTATGATAGATATCTTAGACCAAGAATTAGAGGATTGTATTCATGGTATGGCTCCTGACCAAGCACCAAGACCAGATATATTCCCAGCTTCCTTTTTTTTACAGTCCACCAGCCTTATCATTTGTAAGTTTTTACTAGCATTCGCTTATTCCTTTCTTTATGTTGCATGCCATCAAAATATTGTGAAATTTATATTGTTCACATTCAAAAGTATCTCATCCTTTAAAATCTAATTGGTTTATATAATTCTGAATCCATTTATAAAGTGACAACCAAGCTTTTAATAAATTGATAGCTAGTTCCTTTGTTCCAAAAACTTGTATCTCTCAAAATATTCCTTGGCTTAAGAACTAGCTCGTCTTACAATCATTAAAGTAATGAATAAATGATAATTAAGCTTAAAACAGAGAAAAGTTATGATATTGTAAATTGTGATTTTTTTTTTTTTTGAGGTTCTTAGTGGATTTGGATTTTCAATGAAATGATTTTGTTACTTTCTAGTTGGATTCAAGCTCCTAAGTTACTGCAATTATTTTAAGACATGCAAAAAAACTGGTTGGTTTAAGTCTAATGTAGAGCCGTGACATGTCCATTATCTCCTTAACTTTTTTTTTTTTTACTATGGATGTGTTATTTGTTTTATTAAATTCCATGAAGCTAGTTTGTTTTCTGCTTGTTCAAGTAGGGCCTCGACTTACTAATCTTCTTGGGTATCATCAGCACCATTTTATTGGACTGCATCATTAACCAAATAAATTAGTTACATTTCTATGCATCTCAGGGTTAAGATATATTCTAAGGCATAACATTCATTATCTTTTGCATGTGATCTCGTATTGATTAATTCAATCCTCGCATCAATCTCACTGTGTTTGACATCACTGAACTACATTTTTTATGGGATATCATAACTCAAATTTGAGGGAATTTATGGATATTTCAGGGTCATGAGAAGCAAAGGTTCAAGAGGAGTAAACTTGATTGATTGAGAATATATACATTTACTGAAATCTTCAGGAAGTGCATAATCTCAAGCGGAAATGATAAACTTTATTGGCAAGATTAAAATGCATATTATTCATAATCTAAACGATCCAAGGGGAAATTTATGCAAGTAGTATATTTTGGTAATTTCGAGTTCTATAACTGTAGAGGTTGTTCTTGAAGCTGACAGTTGATTTGGCACATTATAAACTTCTATTTGGTTATCATGGCATGCGACAAACAATAAACTTCATTGGATGCCATCAGGTTGTGACAATATTATCAATAATTGTACATAAAAAATACATTAGCTACTTCATCTAATGAGGTGATTTCTATAAATTGCTATGACACTTAAGAATCGCACCACAGATAAGCACACAAGGAGCTATATTACTTCGATTGCATGCAATAGGTTTTCTACACATGTGGCTTCTAAAGTTCCAATAATGTGTTCCTGTTTATGCAAAGTGTCCAAGGATNGCTAATCTTCTTGGGTATCATCGGCACCATTTTATTGGACTGCATCATAAACCAAATAAATTAGCTACATTTCTACGCATCTCAGGGTTAAGATATATTCTAAGGCCTAACATTCATTATCTTTTGGATGTGATCTCGTATTGATTAATTCAATCCTCGCATCATTCTCACTGTGTTTGACATCGCTGAACTACATTTTTATGGGATATCATAACTCAAATTTGAGGGAATTTATGGATATTTCAGGGTCATGAGAAACAAAGGTTCAAGAGGAGTAAACTTGATTGATTGAGAATATATACAGTTACTGAAATCTTCAGGAAGTGCATAATCTCAAGCGGAAATGATAAACTTTATCGGCAAGATTAAAATGCATATTATTCATAATCTAAACGTTCCGAGGGGAAATTTATGCAAGTAGTATATTTTGGTAATTTCGAGTTCTATAACTGTAGAGGTTGTTCTTGAAGCTGACAGTTGATTTGGCACATTATAAACTTCTATTTGGTTACCAGGGCGACAAACAATAAACTTCATTGGATGCCATCAGGTTGTGACAATATTATCAATAATTGTACATAAAAAATACATTAGCTACTTCATCTAATGAGGTGATTTCTATAAGTTGCCATGACACTTGAGGATCGCACCAGAGATAAGCACTCAAGGAGCTATATTACTTCGATTGCATGTAATAGGTTTTCTACACATGTGGCTTCTAAAGTTCCAATAATGTGTTCCTGTTTATGCAAAGTGTCCAAGGATATCTATGGAAAAATCGAGGCTTCATAAATGATCCATCGAACCAAAAAATCATGAACCTTATTCACTTTAAAAAACCTCAATAACCTGAAAGATGATTAATGCCATTTCCTCAAGTCATGGGCAATTTTAATTATTATTCTTCCTACTCATCAATATTCAATCATCCATTATTGGTGGTGTTATATATATATAGAAAATTAATATTACTTTAGCTTATTTTCTCACTAATATAACATCTAATTCACAAACTAAGATTGTTTAAGCTTAATCTATACCACAAGAAGTGGTGAGCAAATTTTCACAACATTTCAACATGATTTGACAAATCTTAACACGAAATACAACATCATAACAAATAATCTAGTAGAATAAATTACTAAATAAATTTTATAAAGATAACTTAATTTTTCTGGTATAAGAGTACTTCAACTAAATGAAAACTTTTAGCATTTATACAATAATATATAGAATATTTTAAATGGTCTTCATTTGCATAAGGTTAAATATAAATAACACCTATAATGCCAATTTCTTATAATGAAAATGGTTAGAATTGATGAGGTTTCACTTCCAAAAGTTTAAATCTCTCATCCAAAAGTCAATACAAGTGTTTGTTTGGATAAAAATGGATGAAAAAAATCTTAACTTTTTAAAACACCCTTTCAAATGTGAGGAACTTTAATTTTGAGGGCTAAATAGTTACTTATATTTTTTAATTTTTTACTATGCTAAAAACAAAATAATATCAAATTGATGGAATGATGAGTTAGAATATTATTTTTATTTAAAATAATAACAAAATGATATGAAGGTGGACAAGAATGAAACCAAATCTATCACAAACAAACACAAAAATAAAATTCACAATTTAAGTTCCTACAAAGCAAATAAAAGTTATTGTGAGTTCAATTATAGTCGCTTCAGAAATTGAGATCTAAACACTTACGCATGCCTGCATCGAAAATAACTAATCATTGGAAATGGGAACTATAAACCATCCATTTTTACATCAAATAGGCTCAATAGTCAAAGATTCATAAAAAGTGATCAAATTTGGTCAACTATAACATCAGTTGTACTCAAAATCAATTATCATGATTTATATTCAACATTGGCAGCTAAATATAAT